>BGZK01001622.1:0-125944 GCA_005406025.1 Eumeta japonica
TCAGAGGAAGAACAGCAGAATAGTATGCTGATGGCAGCTACAGTGAGATGCTGGAAAAAAGGTAGATGGACGCATCGTCCATACCACTAGATTGACTTTTGGCTGAACCGTAACCATGGTGAAGTCAACTATTATCTGACACAGATGCTGTCAGGACATGGCTGCTTCAGAGCTTATCTCCACCGCTTCAAGCGTGATGATTGACCGGGTGCCCGTCCTGCCCAGGAAAACCAGAAGACGCGGACACATGTTTTCGTGTACCCCCGTTTTAGCTTGCAGCGTGATGAATTGGAGACAATCTTAAACCAGAGAATCCAACCAGAGACTCTCGTAGAAACAATGTTGTCAACAAAGCTGCCTGGAACGCTACTAGCACGTTTGCTACAGAAGTCCCTACGGACTTGCGCGTTCCGTCGAAAGAAGAAAGCAAAGAGACAGCAACTAGAAGGAAGGAATAATAACACCTTAGCTACCAGAAGGAAGAGCGGCAGCTAGATCCTCCCCCCGCGAAGTAATGCCTAACGGCGGTTTCACGGGAATTAGAGGCTGGAAGAAATTAAAAACACCCAAACAGACCCACACACTCACACCCACACACACACATTACACATACATACAGACGACTCTGAATCCCACTATTTACAAATTTTCAATTTTGATAGCGGGAACTTAATAATGAGATAGCGTCTCTCAAACTACAATTTAAGTTTCGCTCAGATAACCTCGTTACCTTAGCTGTTCGCATATAACCTAAATCCATTTATTGTACAGTAGAGTTTTACACTGTTTCGCTGTTGAGGATGCATTAAGTATTAGGTAGCTACTAAAATAAAGAAAAATATCTTCGATAAATTCTCTAGCAACCATTTTAATTTCATGGAAATCAGTAGCCACATAAAATAATGGGAGTTTTACATATTGAAAAACTTTCCTTCTCATTTTTATGGAGCCACTTTTACATTCCGAAGGAGTGGCAGTGCAAGAAGTCGGTGGTGGTTTTGCGACAGAAACTGATTATTCGTATATAGTATTGGTAGTGGATGGTGTTCTTGTGGTTTTGGCTTTAAAAACAACTTATGTGGACGCGGAGGTACTAATATATGTTATATGTAGTATTAATAGCTACAATGTACCATAAAATAATATATAATAATAATTTTATTAACACGGCGCTATAAGCAGTGCTTAAAGTTATAACAGTTATGTCTAACTAATTCATTTTAAAATCTAATGCGGGCATCGTAACCTGGAAACCGGCTGTCCTGTACCGAACGTGTTTGATAACGTCTTAAAGTCAATGCTCGTTGTGCGTATAGGGCTTTGTCTGGTCGCCCTGCCCCCGCGGCCACGCCGGCGCCGCTGCGCTGAGCGCCCCGTGCGTCAGCAGCAGGCTAACGTGTCGTCGTGTTGATGTTTGTTATCGGTTCATGGAAATGCTACGGTTCGAGCTGTGACGAAGCACCCGATACCAAACTAAATTCGCCATTTAGGAAAACGTCGAGTCGCACCCGGCGGAATTAGAGGTCGTCGGGTCGCGAAGGCGTAGAAGGCTTTCGAGGAGCGAGATCCTGAGGACAGTACGTGTGAACGGGACCGGTCGGCGGGTGGGGTCGGGGTGCGCGGGCGCAGCCACCGCCACCGGCCGGCGTTTGTCCGCCGAAGGTATTCGGCGCGCGTTTACAGCCAGTAATCGTTCGCAGCACGCGCGACGGACGCGCCGCTCGCGACTTCGACCCGACACCGCCCGCCGCCCGCCTCCCGCCCCGCCCGGCCCGGCGGACCGCCACAGGCGGCGGCGACCAACAGGTGAGCGGTTACGGCCCTCTATCGTCAGTGGTAATCCTTAAATAAATCTCACCGGCAATTGCGGCTTTCGTTATACAGCTGACTGCGCTGCATGCCGCCGCCACCCATTCCTATTATCACGCAGCCTGGTAACGCATAAATTAAGAGGCTCTCCCGCTGCGCCCGCGCAGGGGCACCCCGCGACACCCTCGGAACTGGCTCGGCGGGTCGATTCTCTCTGTTTTATTTTATATTATCAGAAGTGGCCGGTTATCGATTTTTACCAAAAGAGGTGAAGCGAAACGAATCGCTTTGTAAGCACACGACGTGTTTGCGGATCAAACAACCTCACGAGCGAACCGTAATAGGTCATATCCAATTTTACTCCGACTGCGCAGTAAATTTATAAAGGAGCTTTACCATGAAGTATCCTGTATTCATACACAAAGGTTAAAATAGAAAAGGATGGGTGAACAAATTGTTATAATAAAATTAAAGTAACGTTATGCAAAACGCTCGAAACACACACCTGTTCTATACAAGAAATGTAAATTACAGCACGGCATTGACTCACCGCACACATAATGAAATTATTGTCATATGTTATTTTATTCGTAGAAGTATAGTTTATAAAATACATTCCATTGACAAGAACACAAGCACCTTTATGCACATTTGTGCGGGCGCGAGCTTCTATAAGGTCTTGGCATATTTTAATTAATCACGCATTCTTTAGAATAATTGAAGCTTTGTATTCAGCCTAACTTAAGATAAACATTAGGAAATAAATTAATTAAAAAAAAGTGTCCAGTTGGGGGATCCCCGTCAGGAACGAAGTTTTTTTTTAATATGTATCAATGAAAAGTAAGAAATAATATCAAATAGTTTCATTTAATATTTTAAGATAAATATACATTTGTAAAAAATTATATATAAAATAATGTAAATATTAAATTACATAAAAAAATAATAAATAACAAATTTCTAGAGAGACTCGTATGGAGGTGTGAGCGCTTTTTCGTTATTTTGGGATTTTTACCAGTGACTACTACCGCAACCCCGTTTAGGAACTTCGTTTCAAAAGGTTTGATATATACTGTTTCCAGAATGTGCGAAGTGTGACGCGTCCTATGTATGCTTAGACGACGCAAGGACTAAGTAAAAATAGTCACAAATAGTAGAATCATTGCAAAATTAACACATTTATATATATGCAGTCATAGTACTTACTCTAATACTATTGGCATGACCTGTTTGAAAGTCGCAATTTAAGACTAGAATAACCCAACAACGCCAAACATTTTTTTTTTCAAAAGATTTGTACGTTTGATGGCTTCGCCGTATGTACCTTTCGCCCTGCTCTTAAAGAACAAATTACACGAAGATTGGTTTAAACTTAAACCAACGACGTTTAATGGAACCTGTACATAATTCTCTTTCAAATGATTTTATTACGTTAAATGGAGAATTCGAATCGGGAACAGCTTCAAAAGCACAATCTGGAGCGGGATTAGGAGAGTCCTGTCCTGGATTTGTCAATAGGCCGTGTAAGCCGCGGATTTCAGATTTCAGAAAATTATTATTTTAGAAAGGAACATGGGGCGGCGGAAATAAAGTGGCCAACACTCATAAAAAATATAAACCCACCACTGGGTGAGTCGATACGAACAATGAAGAGACCTGTTGTGTGGTGAGCAAAGCCTCAGGTTAAAGCTAAAAAAATTCAAGCCGCACCTTTAAAAATATATGACACGGCTGTGCGCCCGTGGAGCGTCTGCGCTCGAAGTAAGCATTGGTTATGAACGGGAAACGCATCTATTTTATCTTTGATAACTCATAGACGTGCCTTTTGAAAATGTGTCAAAAAATTTGTTTCCTTCTGTTTCTTAATCTAAAATTACAATTCTACTTCATCTAAAATTATAAAACGTCAATATATGTAGTATACTAGCTTTGCCCGCAACTTCGCCCGCGTCACATACACTACAGACAGTAGAATACATAAATACATATGTGACGGTAGATGAAAAATTTTCTTGGATAGAATTTGCGTAAAATCCGTTCTTAGTGAGCGTCTACGTCACGAAAAAAGTAACTATGCCAAGACTTGAGTCAATAAGACTTATAGTTTCAGAGATCTCATAAAGTTTTTTTTCGTGAAAATATTTTTTGATAAAATTTACGTCAAATCCGTAACTATGAACTAAGTCCAAGTCAATCGGACCTTTATTCTCGGAGATCTCGTGATGAGTCAGTCGGTCGGTCGGTCAGTGGTATTTCGGTCATATATATATATACACTTCGAACATGTTTACATTATGCTCGGATAATTCAAATAATTTTTGCTTTTTATATTATTATATTAATCCTATCATTTACATGAGCAATTCTTGTACACTTGTAAATAAATTTATTGTGTCTCAGAAACATCCATAAAGATGTTTATGTAAACTTTTACTTTGATAAAGTCTCGTTTTTCAATTTTATCCACGTAAGATGCCTTCCCTGGAAAAAAGGGACAAAGAAAATTCTAAGCGTTTAAGCGTTGCTTTATTTAGTGCTATTTCATAGGATTTTTTAGTAATTATAATGGTGCTATGTTATTGTTTCTCAACAAGAGAGGGCACTATATGACAAACTACAGATGGTACTACTCTAGGTATGTGTTATATTATATATCTAAATATTTATTGTTGAAAATTAATATAGATAACTTTTCCGAGAGAAATTATCATTTTCACATGGCTAATTTGAAAGACGTCGGACAAAGCTTGGTTGTCCAGACAAAGCTATAAGAACTGCACATCCGCTTATTGTATCCATGACAGTCACTAAAAAAATGATTGTCCACATCTATCTTTCAAAAATTAATCATAATAAATTTATATGAACTAGTCCCGAAATTGATCATAAGAATTTACGATATGCTTATATCTACTGTACTATGATCTACGAAAAACATTTGTAGAAAACACCGACTTTGAAACTACGAAAGCAATTGCCCAAATTATATCTAATACAAGTAGTTGACAGAGATTTTCTCAGCGGCCACAAGGCGCGACACTAACCATAAGCGACATCAAATGCCGATCAACTCAATTAGCAAGTAAAAGATATTGCTTTAGGATACAAATACAATGAAAGATAACAAACTCACGGCCTCGAATTATCTCCACATCTATGTAAATCACAAATTTCTATAATGTCGACAGATGTATTGTAGAATACATTCTACACACATTCTACATTCTACATCTATATTACATATAGAATACATTCTACATCTGCTGACGCTATAATATTGGAAATTATTCATTCATCGTTTGTATTGTTTTTTTTTCGAAACTGAATATATAATTTGCATTTGAAGAAAACTACGAAAAATAAAAGAATTATTTTTGCTTCGTTACGAATTATGGTATCACTCGTCTCTTATGTCCAGCTTTAACTGTCATACAAAGTAATTTGCAATGCAACGGAGATCCGTAGTCAAATGGACATTGGACATTCTCGTTTCCACACACAAAATAACAATGCGTGTGCTGAGCATCATCAAAAGTGGTGGGTGAAGTTGTGTAAAAATATTATCTCAAGTCGGTACGGGCACTTTGACCCTTTTTTATTTTAACGGTTTCGAACAGTTGTTAATGTTTTCAATTTAACTTTCCATTGTGTAATATTAGCGTCCGATGTCTCATCTTTATTTATACTAAAATTAATGTCAACCGGCCGTTAACCGACCGCAATACGCGACTTAATCCGCTTTAGCACTGGAGTAAATTTTATTGCCGTTCGCGTGCACATTCCTAAATCTGGCCTATAAACCGCGTACACTATGCCTAAAAACACCTTTAAACATTCCCGCGTAAAATATTGACTATCCTATCTTAGTGGGCGTTTTCAATACATTTTAAAAGATTTGACCTTGCTTAGACTCTGACTTTATATTTTTATAAATGTGTATAATAAGTACATAAAGCATATCAGGAAAAAAGACAACTAACAGCAAAGATGCAAAAGTTAATAGATATAATCATAATAACAATTATAAAGACGCCTACGTGATGTTTACAAGCACAAGACTTTACTACCATATATACACACACACAATTATTATACCATGTACACATGTACAACTACATCTTGTACATCTTTGATTAATTATTCACTAATGAGTAAAACGCCGAAAAGCTCAATTAGCTAGTAGTGTTAAGCGTTACACGTCACAGCTGGTGCACATGGAGTGACGTGTATGGTTTACTTCTTTTTCATAAAAAACAATGAACAATGAATCCATAGACAAAAACTTGTACGTCTCCCTACAATAACAACAAGAACAAGGACATATTAACTTTTAAGAATATAAAGCTAACGTTATGATCCGACTTAAGGGGTTTGCGCCAAAACATTTTACGTCTGACGAGTTCTGTTTACTTTTACTGAAATAAAAAAATGAGTTGCAACAACAAATGTTAAAGTAACAATATGGATGGTGACCCATACAATAAATTATGATAGTCTCATAAATTAAGTGAGAGAAATGATTTTTTGTGGTAATATTCTAATTAAGATTCATCACTTTATACACATGATATTAAATTGTTAGATAAAGCGTATAAAACATTTTAGACAATTACAATTTTACTTTTATTCGTGAAGAGTTAAGGTAAATACTAATAAAATAATTTTTTAATTCGTCAAGTTTGTTTTTTGTCAAGTTTTTAATTAATAAGAAAAAATATTTTTCATTTTTATAAACAATTATTGGGAATATCAAGAAACGAAAAGTTCAAACTACACCGACTGTCGTGACAACTTCACACCATAGCCAAGTACGCATACAAGAAAAATCTTATTACATCATAGATTAATAATATGATAAACAAATAATATTTCAGTTATTTTTGGATGGATGCTATATATTGCACTACACCTGTTTCTGTATGCAGTCTGCAAGAAAGAGGGTAGATTTTTAATAATGTGTTTACCTACTAACAATAATAATATTGGTGACAAACATTGTTTTATTACTTCTTCGCGAGTGCATTTGACCATTTCTAAGCAAAGTCAGAAGAACTCGTCGAATTTATAATAAAAAATATTTATTATAAATTCTGCGAGTTCTTCTGTAATTAAACAAATAGTCGCAACCGTCAAAATTAACTAAACTTTTATATTATTAGGAAGTCTCTGGCAGCTCATAAATGTAACATTAAAGCAAACAGCAAAAAAGAACATTGTTGCAACGTGTTTTTTAATCGTTCTATGTTTTACATTACGTTTTACTTATACTTTACGAAGAATTGCGCTCAACTCGCCGTTAAAGTCGCAAAAAAAGAAAAATATATTTTTTAAATAGTCATGAAACAAACAAAAGGCCTATGTTTTCAATTTCCGAGCAGACGGCGCCACAAAACCCTGACGTAAAACTGAAGTAGCGCCTTCCACGATACTTTAAATGATAATTCGGCAAAAAATTTTTTGTTTCACTTTTTGTCATCATATCTAGCCTACCCTTAAATATTATTAAAAATGTTTCTCCATATTACTACATATAAGAACATTTTTTTCAAGATATATCGATGCCCATATCCCGACGTACAGTGTCATGTGTGTTGTACTCTATACGTCGTATCTTGAATGTTTGCTGTTTCCTGTACATCAAAAAAAACGAACGAAGGAACCCTAAGCATATGAAAACAGAATTTTGAACGACGCATTTATAACAGATTAATTTCAATTTTCTAACTTCTTTATTATCATATTGCATTTCCTTATCACTTCCTCGCAGAGTGTAAGAAACTGACCCCTATTTTTTTATCGGTCATTAACATAGCAACTGATAAGTAGGCTTTGAGGGTCCTGACGTCAATACGCGATTGGTGTACGGTTTTTCAGAAATATGTCACATTCTTTCAGAACGAGCAACATTTTCTGGAACTTTCCGGGTTCAAAGACGCAGTACGTACAGCAAGTCCTTTAACTTGAACTTTCAAAGGTACTGTGCGCAGGCCAGGAGTCTGTACACTCGCCTCTCGAACGTGCCTCCTGTGGCGTGTGGTTCTTACAATTTTTCAGGCTCGCTGCCCCGGCAAACTTCTTCTCATACAAGTATGACAGTGGAAAACGATCATAATTATTTTAGTCAGGAAAACGTTCCGAAGGAGCTCGCCCAAATACTTGTTTTCGTTTTTCCAGCGTGAGTTTGCAACCAAATTATGTGTACCTCTATATCCTGCGCCACGATCTTTATGATGTGGCTCCCACCTAAATGACCCAGAACCATCAAAATAAACTACTCAATAACGATTCGCGCGCGTAGCGAATCGAACGGAAATAGTGTAGAGGTGACATCAAAATACCAATAGGTGTTTATAAACCCACGCACTGCATCTGTTTGGAGATGCAGTCACAGCCTCGTACGGCTTTCCAATGCCTTCACGAGCTTGCGCCGGCCTTCGTACAAGGCAAACGCTATTTTGAGTTAATAATTGAAAATTAAACCTAACATATATAGAAAAATGTAATATAAATAACGTTTTCGAAAGTTAGTAGAAAGTGTTTGTGAATAATATTAGAAATGTTAAGGTTCTTTTGTCTTTCTTAGTCGGAATAAACACGAAATAAATAATTCTATAATTTCTTAAAGATACTTTTCTCTATTGTGAATGTTATCCAAAATGATGGCTTATGAAATCACTTCGGCATCTACCTATTTATTTGTCAGTCTATCTCTATACCTCTTACGGATATGTACGTCCGATGTACAGACGCAAAGCGCATTATTCGATTTCGATAATTTTGTAATTAATGGGTCATCCGGGATCAACGGTGGGCAGCGTTCGAGAAATCACGAGGCGTGTTCAAGTCCAGTACAGCTAACAATTATCTAGAGAACGTCTATGAACAGTGCGCGTTGCCAGTGACGACGTACGATGCCAGACGTGGCCCCCTGTCCGTAGTCTGTGACGACGTGGTCAAGTGACGACCTGATCAAGGCGCGGGCCATCATAGGTAGCGGGTGGCCCCAAGATCGTACGTGAGAGAAATGTTATTCTCCGCCTATGTCCAGCGGAGAGCATCAAATTATTAAAACGAAGGAAGGAGTTTACTACTGGGATTTTAGTATTTGTTCGGTGTCTGTCCAGTAAATCGAGGAAACTGAGCAATTTGCAAGATAAAACGATGTATGTACTTATATGTGCGCGTGAGAAGTTATATTTCCATGGCGTAATTAAAAAATATTTTTAATTGCATGCAAATAATTAATTATAATAAAAGGACTGGAGTGGGATAGTCTACATGTTTGATAAAGTTTAATTTAAATATGAAATATTAAATATATTAATATTTATTTTATTATGCAAAATATAATATCAATTTTATATTTTAACTTTGTTTTTTATGCTGTCTTCCATTTTGCATTCAACTACACAAATCTCACCGACCGATGTTGCTGTTGAAGTTGCTAATTCCAGCTGTCTTACACTCATATCGATATTCGGAATAATGACATTTGTAGTATCACCCATATTTTGATAAATGGCATGGCAACTCCTGCAGCTCGAACGTGTGACGCATCAGTTATGAGTGGTCTGAAATTGCTCGCTAAACTGCTAGCGAGTTACGTCATACTGTAGTTTTCGAATTACCCCGATAACTTTATAAATAAAAAAAAACCATTTATTGGTAACACTGGTTGTTAATCAAACAAAGGTGAATAATTTGGATCCTTTTACGAGGCATGCTATTTTATTGTAAATAATATTTTGTATGAAATTTTAATGTGAAAAATAAGGTTTTTCGTTATGATAAAAAATATATTTTTATAATATAATGTACACATTCAATCAAATTGTTTCTCACTAGTTTTTGCTCGCGGGGACATAGCATGAATCCCTTCGTCGTTTGTATCGACTTATCGCGCTGTCAAACACGATCCCGTTCTGCTCTCGACTTCGATCGCGGTCTCCATCTTGATCCCGATTCTGATCCATCATTCCGGAGTAACATTTGTTCTAACACTAGAAGCATCCGTACTGCTGGTTAACTATTTCATTACTAAACAATCAAACAGTCCAGTGGCGGTCCCGACGCCGCTCCTCCGAGCAGTTACGGTTCCAAACCGATATAGATCTCGATCTTTCTTGAACATTGCCGGTACTAATAACTAATCTGTATAGAACAGAAAGAAATTTGTTTTATACTATAGTGAGTGAAGCCGCGAGAAAAGATAGGAATCCCTAAATGTTAGTCCAAGTTGAGCGTCATATTTATCAGGAATTAGATTAAGTGGTTATTGTGTAATACGCGTTCAATGACCGATAAATGTGCCATATTCAATGAATTTTCTTTAGAATGGCACATTTATCGAAGTTCAAATCTTTTAATGGACGTGTTTTGGCACGCGTGCGCCGCACGTCACTATTTGTTCTGACTTCTTTCTTTACGGATAAAAAACATAGTTTTTGAAGAAGTTGCAATTATGAAATGCTCGCGTATATTTTGCAAAATATATATATATATATATATATATAAGCTAAAATACACGGACTCATTACTTAATCATGATAGTTCAAAAGTTGCTAAAGCTAGTCTCATTAGGCTTGTTTAGAGTAGACGATAGATCGCTTAATTTAGAGACCTATTAAGAAAGTACCACTGACGTAGTAATATCAGTAATAACGTTGCTTACATCCGTCAAATACCTATTCTTAACTTTGTCTTATTCGCAAGATAGAATTATTTTTTCGCATCAACTTCCGGACAATAGACGTTTCATATGTATAAATTAAAAATATGGAAAACGCACTTAAAGAGTGTACGAATATTTATTATTGCGTTTTAATTAGAACTTTGACAGAGTACATAACCGTCAATCGAATGTCAATACAGCGTTGCCATACTACGTTTGTCATATTCGGTCAAAGCATCTGCCCTTATACAATTTATTATTATTATTCTTTAAAATGCCACAAAGAAGTGTTGGCGAATATAATTTTATAAAAAATAAAATAATACTAAAACTTTGTGTACATTTCGTCAAAGCATATACCTTCTCAATTATCAGTTCATTTTGCCGAAAAGATTACCACGATGTGATTTTGTGATCCCTTAAAAAAATGCCCAAATCCCTTAAGTTATTAGAGAAGTTGTTGGAATGCGCAGTAATGCAAACTCATGACATTATAGCTGTCAAAATATATATACATATATCAACGTACACTTGTCTGCGTATATTTAAATAGACGTACATTTTTCCTAATAAATCTCGTATTCAACGAGCTCAACTCAAAAGAAATCCTTGGAAGTCGGTGTTTGTACAGTTGTACGCTTGCAGGTGCCATCTTTACATATCTTAAAGAACAATATTTCGATTAACTTATTTTCAAACTTATCTAGTAATTAAAAAAATTATCTCTTATAAACTCGGATCAAATCGTGTTCTAGTGAACTCGATTTGATCGAGATACATAAGAGATACATTATAATAAGTACCAATGAACTATATTTTTAATAGAATTTCTCGTAATGTAACTGAATCTAATATACGTATACTAAAGAGATTCATTTACAATCTATCATAAAGGCTTCAATAAGTTATAAAAGTGGCCACACGTTTTTCACTCCCAAGTGTTTTGTCGCTTGGCGTACAGGCTCGCCAGACCGTCTCATTCCTTCTTAGAATTCGCTGTAAATTGTCTCACTCTCCGTTTTTAATGACCGATCCGTTACGTCATCGAAGTGTCTGCTGTACATAAAAGCGGCAATAGCGGCGAGTGGGAGTACCACTCCCACGTAAAGGATTCCATTAGTCCACTTTTAACATTAAAAAATAATATTTTTAAGTGGTTTTGAACACATAAAATATAACGTAAATATAGTCAAGGACGATAGAGCGCCGAATGGATAACAAAAAAGAGTTAAATATTATGGTTTATAATTTTGAAATACCTTTGGAAATGCCTATTTATTGCTTCTTTTAATTTTTTTGTCAAGTTTTCGTTAATAAAATGGGCGATAAGATTATTATTTTTTTTTAGTTATTGATAATATTTAGCAGGTATGTATATTTATTGCATTAGTAGTTAAAGTTTTATTTTCTATTTAAATTCTCAAATAATTTATAATTTCAATGGTGTTTTATAGAAATAAAATAATTATCTATCACTTAAATACTTAAAGCTAATAAAACGATGCCAAATTTATTTTATGAAAAGATTGTAGAGTCTGTGGGGAATATTTTTTGGTTTAACTAGGGAGAAATCGATTTTAATTCTTATAATATTTACTGAGCTTAAAAAGCAAAAATCAAACATTTTTTATATTTTACAACTTTCCGTCCGCTGCTTCGCCCACGTAGACATAGAATGTACTCCTTCGTTATTGGCATGAAAAGACTTTGCTATCGATTCCAATCTCGTTTCCGCCTTCAATTCCGGTTCCGATACTGTTCTTGATTTCGATCCCGGTCACGCTCCTGGTTCTAGGTCCCATCCGACACTCGGCTTCACCCTAGCACCGCCCTCGGCCGGTCCGGTCCCGCCTCTCGATTTCACACCTTGTTCCGGGGCCTTATTACCTAAAAGAAATCAATTTCTGATTTCGCAGGATTTTAAATTTATTTTACTAATTCCCAAGTTGATATTTCGAAATACTAATTGTCTTTCTATTAACAGTGTTGCCTCTACAATGAAATCACTAAATTATAATAATGAAATTTAATCGCATATTTGAATTCAAAACCGTTAGGGATCGCGATTTCGCAATTATTCGAAATTACGCTCTCAAACCGAAGACTGGTCTATAGCGATTCTCAAGCGATTTACAATCGATTTTCCGTCATTCGTATTTCATACAAAGTGAATAATTATTTTTTATGTAAATCGTTAGATTAAACAAAATCTTTACACATTTATCGAGGACCTAAAATTTACAATAATATGGTATAATTGGACTGATCTGATGATGGAGCCAGAAGGTAGGCACAGGAATTCCAAAATGGAATAACATATCCTAGACGTGTTTGAGCTTGTTAGAGTTGTCTTGAGATGTACTCTCACCATGAGTGATTTTCAGGGTCTGATGATGGAGACGGAAGGTAAGCACTAGCACTCCATAATAGAACAACGTAGTCTAGTCTTATTTGGGCTTAATGGAATTTTTAAATGGACTTTGACCATAATGGCTTTCAGGGTCTGATGATGGAGCCAGAAGGTAAACACAGGAACTCCATAATGAAACAACGTATCCTGGCCGTGTTTGGTCTTGTAGAAATCGTCTTCAGATGTACTTTGACCATGAACGATTTTCAGGGTCTGATGATGCAGCTGGAAGGTAAGCACTAGTACTCTATAATAGGACAACATATCAAGCGGTGTTTGCGGTTGTTGGAATTGTCTTGGAATGCACTTTAACCGTGATTGGTTTCCAGGGTCTGATGATGGAACCGGAAGGCAGACGCTAGTACTTCATAATGAAACAACGCAACCCAACCATATTTGGACTTGTTGATATTCTCGTGGAATACACTTTGACCATGATTGGCTTTCAGGGTCTGATAACGGAGCTGGAAGTTTGGAAGCTCCATCGTCAGACCCTGAAAGTCAATCGTGGTCAAAATCCATTTCAGGGCCATTCCAACAAGCCCAAATATGATTAGGATGTATTGTTCCGTTATGATATGTTAATTCCGGTGCCAACCGTCGGGCTCCATTATCAGACCCTGAAAGCCAATTATGGCCAAAGTCCACTTAAAAAATTCTATTAAGAACAAATACGACTAAGTTACGTTGTTCTATTGTGGAGTGCTAGTGCTTACCTTCCGGCTCTATCATCAGACCCTGAAAATCACTCATGGTGGAGAGTACATCTCAAGAGAACTCTAACAAGCTCAAATACGACTAGGATATGTTATTCCGTTATAGAGTTCCTGTGCCTACCTTCTGGCTCATTCATCAGATCAGTTCAATTATACCATATTATTGTACAGCTATCGGTCCTCGATAAGTGCGCAAAGTTAAAATTTAATTTGACTCTTTAAAGTCACTCAAAATTGCGTATAAGAATAACATTTTTTTATACCCAACAATTTCGACTCACAAATCGATTCCGGAATCGCAATCGATTTCTACTTTTACGTAATAAGGCCCCGGCTCTCAATGCCGATACAGCTTACGGTTTCATTTTGTACGAAGGCAAGACGAATGCTAATATCGAAATATAATATGGGGTGTATTACTTTGGGATAGTATAGCTTTCTGTTTGAAATAATTTTTATACTTTTTACAATCCACTCCCTCCAGGATTACTTTTTCGTAACACCTTATTTAAATGAAAAGAAAATTCTGTTCCAAGTCAGACTCCTGTGCAAATCGCATTAAAATCGGTTCAGTGATTTCAGAGATGTTCACGAACAGACAAGCAAAAATTTAAAAATCGTTGTTTTGTCTTATATTACATATACAGATAATAATTACTAATTGAATCTCTGTGAACGCCACGTCATTGGATGGAAAGAATAGGTCGCCTCTAAAATCTTCTGACTAGAGGCCGCTAATAAAATCTTGGCAATAACATCCAAATCTGTACATACACGACTGATCGATTGTGAAGGCGATGAATAATATTAACATTTCCTGTACATTTTATCCTACCATCATCTTCAAAGTACCTTATCTTCAGCCGGTCATACGACTGAAGGGAACGTAATCCTGACCCATCGAAGGCGACAATCGTGTGCGCACAGGGCGACATTTATTGGTGTTGGATCATTATCAAAGTACCGTACAGAGCTGATTGTCGCTTCATACTTGCACAACAATGCTTCGTCACCAGGTAGCATATCGTATACATTTTTGTCTCACTTCCGTCGCGTTTCTCAATTATAAACCGGCACCAATGCACCCGGCGGTCTGTCTGCTCGCCGGTCGGTTTGTGCGGCGTCCATCGCCAACAATACTTACGGAGAGAAGCTGATCGTGAATAATGGTTTGAATCGCTGCTGATTCAATGCTCAGTTCTTACTGATTCTTCGGTTCCCTCGGATCAATTTTTTAAATACTCAAACATTTTTTTGAATGACTGTTGTTGGCTGCCGACTTGTCTTCGCTTCATTTTCAAAGCTTCCACGACCTCTTTTGAATTTAGCGAATCAATTAAAAGATGTTGCTCGTGAACAAAACAGACTTACCAAAAGTAGTAATACAAAGTTAAAAACATACTAGGCATTTTAAAGCTTTTTTGTAATCATAATAAATCATAGCGCGACAATTACGTCGACCGAGTTCCATTGTCGCACACAGTCCGCCAGATTCACAGACGAATAAGTATTTTAAAGGAAAAAAAATTGAATTTAAATATATTGCATTGTTAAATTTATCACTAAATAACCAGTATTTGTGTTTGTATAACTTGTCAATTTCCAATGATTTATTAAAGAGTATTTAGTTACTTATGGAATACTCTTAGAGATGCCATATATTGTAACATACTCAGAATTAAACTTTGCTTCACGCCGCTACTCCTCTCTTGAAGGCAGAGTTTGGTTGTCTGTATCTGGAAACTAATATATTTGAGATGCTGCTTTCTTTATGCCTTGTCTGCCCTTAATACGAATCGTCAGGTCTACGAACATGCTGGTCTATACGGGCACTTCGACGGCACATCTTCAGGTGGTTTTCTAAAATTGTATCTTTTTTCTGGCTACTTTTTGAAATCAGAATAAATATATGGGAAATCACTGCCATATTCCAGTTGCAACAAAGAAAAAAACGGGTAAGTGCGTTTCAGCTCAAGTGTAATGTAGGGTCCCGTGTTTAATACGACTTTATGAGCGTATTATACCTATAAACGTTTTAATGGAGCCTTGAACCTTCTTGGCTATACAAAATGAAGACAACAAGGAGAAACCTATACGGTAGTTTTAGTAGTTATTAAAATCGTTTTTGCTAATTACTTAAATAAATCTGTATGACCAAAATTTATATATCCACTCTTGAATAAGTGTTTAATATTATATAAATATGAATAATATATTTAATATTGTTCACCCCTCGACTACGCCATAAAATGTATGTAGGTATATTTATTATATTGTTCGGTTCCCATTGTGTTAGTTTTTCGTTGTCACCACAAAAAACCAACGAATGCTTCTTATCCTAGACCGCAGTTATGAAATACAAATAACAGAGTTGTTTTTACGACCGATTCTTGTTTCTTTCAATAGACTTTTTTCAGAACTGACGCGAGATCAACTTGGTCAACTTCCTCGTCGATTAGGTGCCCCAGATAGTGGCACTAATTTTTGTGTACTACTTTTGTACTGTGTGCTAGTAATCAACTTTTTTCAGATTTGTGCAAACAATGGTTCAAGACATGATGGGGACAAAACGACTTACCCAAAACTGATTGTTTAAAGGCGCCTAATTTTGAAACCTTGTTAAAAACCTTTTGATAATTTTAAAATCTATTCAACGAGACCCCGAAATATATAATATTTAATTTCACCCTCACTTTCCATGTGTACGACTTGGTATTTTTTTATTTAGCGTTTACGAGTAATATAAATGAGAAATTCTTATTTTTGAAATAATCTTCTGAATACTCGTAACATGGCGGTCATGTACAGAATACGGACCGACGGACGAGGATCGGTTTTGTAAATAACATTTTAAATAAAATCAAAATCACACGTCAAAACTACCGCCCGGTTTGGTGATTGCAGCACTACCAGAGTTCTCATGATTGTGATGCTGAGTTTTTCTGCAAAGAAAGAACAGGCAGATCGTCATATCCGATAAGTGGTGATACCTTCTCCCGTGAAAGTGGAGTGCTGTACAGCCGCTTCGCTGTGCTGCAGACGCAGGAGCGATGATTCGAGTCCCGCAGCCAAGTGACGGGCACATCGCGCATTCAACGCAGCGAATGTGCATTTTTATAAAACAACTGGGCATTTCTTTCAAAAATATGATTTCACCGGCATTGCTGGTTTCGCCTTCGGAGTGCGTACTTCTATTTCTCATAATCATGTTCTGTGAGGTCTAGGTAATAATAGTTTAACAACTGCTTAATTCAATCGTTATTTCTATAGTTTCCACCATTTCTGTCGTTTGTAGATACGGTGTTAGGACACTTATGGAGTCATAGATCGACACTCAGATGATTTTGCCGGAATTCCGACTGTTTTTTTGATTATTCTTTGGCCGAAATCCTAAACTGTATGCTTCCTGAAATGGTGTTTGTGTAGAAACCGGTCTATCGTGGTCCACGCTGGCTGCAGGCGACGCGATAAAATGCGATCACCTCGACGCGACCGCACAAGGGTTCAGATATTCTGAAGTTGATTGGTAATTTTTTTTCACACAGATATGTACATTCAAACAAATATAAAAGAACTAAAACCGTAGCTTTTCTTAAGCTGTAAAAGAAAGTGAAAGTTTAGCTAAATAAGAATTTATCATAACGATAAATCGTAACTTAGCCTACGCTCGCTGTCATTATATAACCTTCAAACCTTAGACGAATCTAGAAAAAGTCAAAAACATTACATGTAAACATAACCCTCGTGTAGTCATAAGACGGAGGGTGGGGGCGGGCTCGTGGCCGAACGCACGACTCGCAACCGATCACGTCATCGATACTTACAGCGCGGACGTCGTCGGTGCGTGGGCGCAGCCGCCGGCTCGACGTCCTGCGGCTCACGATCGACGCCGCTACTCCTTTCTACCCTTGCTGAAATGCGGGATAATTGCCAAATATTTGCTAGTTTTATTATCGCATATCGCACGAGTAACCGCCGGCGACACTCGTCGCTGGACTAAGTACTCTTATTGCAAACCTATTGGATGGTTTTTATACGTGGTTGTTACAAACTTAGTGATTTGTATCCACCGCCATAGATGTACCTTTAGCTCAAAAAATATTTCTTTTCCAGTACGGAATCATGGTTTCATTTTCGTTCGCTCGTAATTGCTGTAAGCTGTCGCTCGGCTCACCCACCGTCACCTCGAGGCTTTTGATTATCTATTTGGACATCACTTCTATCTTCACAATGTTTTCTATGTCATATATTATTTACTATTTATTTACAAAATAGTATCGGAATTAAAATATGTGTTTTACAGAAAACTGTATTAGCAAATTATATTTAACAGATTAGTATTATGTATGTGTATATACTATATATATGCAGCGGAAGTAAAAATATTGGGGGAGGGTGTGCTCCAGTAGGGGAGTGATTGAAAAACCCACGCGACGACTATTTCCAAAATCAGAGTCAATGTAAAAATTTTGATTATTATGTATTTCCTTTTTGAAATCCATATTTTGGATTCTGTTTATTTCACTTTCATCAATATCGATAGAACGGAAAGATAAACGGGACGGGAAGTCCGACCACATCACGAGACACTCTGGATCTGCCATCACGCAGGCGAGCTCACAGGCGCCGCTGATCGACGAAAAGATGGTGTGCAAGGAATAGTGAAGGCGGAATCCCGATCGCAGGTAAACATCGCCAGATGCGCCGGCGCCGGTGGGCAGGCGCCCACGCGCGCCCGCGGCTCGCCACCGCCGACGTCGTCCCAGCTGCTTACGGCATCGCCGATTAAGCGCTGAACAAACACGCCGCGTGCCCCGACGCCGCCCACCCCGCTGAGTTGTCGCGAATTAGTTCCGGTCTCGATGCTTCGCTTTAGATTCAAACAATATTGGAACGTATAACATATAATCTACGAACTGTCTATAGACACAGATACCGCTAGATGCATTATGTATGTGAATCATATCATTGTGTTATTAACGACATGTGACGGATTCGTGCATTGGAGAAGGATCCAAAGGAAATGATTAAAACCGGCCAAGTGTGAGTCGGACTCGCACACGAAACTGCATCACAGTACAATTGTTAACTTAAATATTTACAAATAATTAACAAATAAAGATAAACCTATAGCGTACACCAGGGCCAAACCACTCTTAATTGCATATTGCACGCCTCATAAGCGGAGCGTTGAGATAGTGCTCTACTTTCGCCTTACAAAAATCAAGTGATTTTTTGAACTAAAAGTGTCTCTGTTTATTTTTTATCGCACTTATACGATAATATTTACATATCAATATCAAGGAAAAACACTAGTTTCAACTCTTATGATATTTTTAAAAGACTCTGCTTTTTAAATTAATGAAAAAGACGTTTAACAAAATTATTCCGTGGACGTCCGTGTGTCTGTATGTATCCACACTCGCATGGTCACGATAACTCCCGAAAAACTTAACTGATCTAGTCCATTTTTTTCCAAACGCTTTAGTGTTATCCTGAACTGAGTCCTTTCGAAGATCACGGTCTAATTCAACGTAGTTTAATTGTAATTAGTATTTATATAGTATAGTAAACTTAGGTCATGAAATTTTTTCATGTTACTCATAATGTACTTATAGACTTATATAAAATCATGAATGACAAGAAAAAACATTCGTAGTAATATATATATGTGTGTGTGTAAAAATTGAACGACCGCTATGAGCCATGCACTTTTGGATTTTCCAAAATTGTGAATATACTTTTACGAGGAGGATAAAAATACATGTTTCTTTTATGGGGATTTCGTGTATGTAAAATCAGGTTTAATTTCTTATTTAATTTACTTTTGAAATATTTTTGTTATAGCGGCTATCTATAGCCGCTATAAATTTTCACAAAATATTTCTAAATACTCATTCTGTGAAAATTTCAACTGTGTACCTATTACGGCTTATGGGATACAGCACGCTGACAGACGGACAAACGGACAGCGGAAGCTAAGTGATAGGGTTCCGTTCACACCCTATAGGTAGGGAACCCTAAAAACTTGCCAGAAGACATAGGGATGTTGGTAGAAAAACGTAGGTAATACTTGTTGAATTGGCATATGTGAGTTACTTCTTATTTGAAAGGAAACGCGCACTCGTGTTTCGATAAACGAATAATAAAAATGTGCATAAAAATTGCTTTGTTTGCTCGTTTGGCCAATCCCTAGAAGTACCAACGTGTAACTCAGTATCCAATCAAGCTACACGCGTGCAATAATGTTGAAACATTTTAAAAATATATTTTCTATAAGAAAGTAGGTATATATGAGTATATTGGGACATTTCAAAATATCCTATTCTCTTTTTATCTGAGAGTATTTAGTATGTAGACAGTCTACACACAGATACCACCCACATCTGGAATAATAGCGCATCAAATTGGAAATCATAAATTACATTATCTATATTCAGTGGCGTAACTATACCGTCTGGGGCCCGTGGCAAATTCTTTTGATGGGGCCCTATCAGTAAGGCCGGTCACGTTGTATTTAGTTTAATTTTAATAATTCACTTAAAATATGGGCAGCAGCGTTTTCTCATAGTCTTCAAATACTGCGATCTCCAATCCGCCTGCCAAGCGTGGAGATTATGGCAATTCCTCCTACTGGAGAAGCTCATGTCCAGCAGTGGACTGCTAAGAGCTGTTTATGATGATGATGATGATGATTTAAAGTAGTAATCCAACATGGACATGGGTTTATACATTTACATTCATTTACATTCACCAGCCTATACATATACGTCCCACTGCTGGGCATAGGCCGCCTCTCAATTCGGATTGGAGACTTCATATTCATCTTCCATTTGCTAGCTTTTCGGTGAAGGAACAACATCGTGAGGAAACCTGCATACACAATTAAATAAAATAACAATTTAATTTCAATAGGATATTTATTAAAAAAATCTTTTCTTCGAGCTTTCTGTTCTGCAAAAGTGTCTATAACATCATCAAAGTTTAAAGATCGGGCCATAGAATTTTCAATAGACAGAATAGCCAAGTTACGTAACCTGTCTTGTCCCATAGAGTTTCTCAAATAGGTTTTATTAATTTTAGTTTTGAGAATGATCGTTCAGCACTAGCTGTAGTCACAGGAATTGTAATAAATAACATTAATGCAGTGCATACTTCAGGAAAACTGCAGGACATAAAATGATTCTGTATTATTAATAAATCTGCGAGGTCTCTAATGCACGAACACTTTTCTATTTCGTCTCTGAAAGTGGACCGAAAACTGAGAATTTCCCTGGCAAATGATTCAGATATGTCTTTTTTATATATATCAACAAATTTTAGAGCTTTTTTTAATACATCAGTATCATTTAAAACTTGTAAAGTTGAAGGCTCCAAAACATTGAAATTTGAAACTATTTCATTCATCGGAAGGAAACGCGATTTTAGTTGATTAATAATGATGTCCAATACTCGATTAAATATGTTCACTCTGAACAAACCTTCCGGGTCTTGGAGACGCTCATCTTTGCAAAGTTTGTCAAAATGACGTTTTACCTTCCGCTGACGAATTTTAGAAAATTCAGGGGTGATGGACCATTTTCAGCTACACTATTTGCTTCCATTTTAAATTTACAAATTCATGTCGATACCTTTCCAATTCTTCTAGACATATTTTCAAACGTTTTAAGGCATTTGAAAGATCCGTGGCTTTAGACTGAAGTGCTTTAGAGGCTGCATCGGTAGTTTGTAGAATTTTGCAATGGAAAACCAATAACATAATAATTGTAGTTTTCGATCTTCTTCTTGAGTGAAACAGCTTCATTTCTTTCATCTGATTTGCAACTTAACAGAATTGTTTTCGTTAGTGCTTTTGGACTTCAACAAACCGAACTTTTAAAGCAAAACAGCATCATAACGTCCTGCCCATCTAGTAGGGTTTAATGTTTTTAATGTTATTGAAGTTGAAGACTCACTTTCTTTATTAGATATAAAACTTGACAAAATATTCCATCTCTTGATACTATGCCCAAAAAAATTATAAATTTGTTGAACTGTATCGAAAAAAGTTTGCATATCAATAACCTCTCTCACTGCATCATTGAGTACTAGATTTAAGTTATGAGCAGCACAGTGAACATATACCGCATTTGGCTCGACATCTTTTATGAGTTTTTGAACTCCACCATAAGTCCCTTTCATTGTGTTAGCACCATCATACCCTTGTCCTCGACACTTATTTAGAGGAATATTTTTGTCATTTATGGATTTAATAATTTGCTTGGACATTGCTAAGGCAGTTTGATCCTTAACTTCATGAAATCCTAAAATGTCTCTTTAATGACAAGTGCCTTTGGGATCCCATTGTCATCTTTTTCTATCATACAATAACGGTAAAGTTCACACATTTGATCAATTTTGAAATATCTTGAGTTGTATCAAATATGATAGAGTAGAATGGTGCGGCATTCATTTCATTTATGAGTGCATTTTCTACTTTTAGAACCAGGACAGAAATTAGCTCATTTTGTATTTTTGGGCTTAAGTATTTTATCTGGCTCTTTGGTTTACTTAACAATTCTTGTAAAATCGGGTCGTACTTTCCTAATAACTCAACAATACTCAAAAAGTTTCCTTGGGAGCTTGGATCACTGCTACCTACGTTTTCTCTGTGGCCACGAAAGGCTAAATTACATGTTGAGAGTGTCAGAGTAACATCAAGGAGTCTAGAAAGTACTTGGCGCCAAAAGATTTTTCTTTTTTAATCATGGACTCTTGCTCTTCATCGAGTGTTCCATGCAGCCGCCACTGTCGATAGGTAAGACAAGAATCCAGATGAATTTTGGATGTCTCGTGTCTTTCTATTGCATCAACATGTTTCCAGTCGTCATAGCCCTCAATCCAAACATTTTGTATTTTTTTAGATGCCCGATTTGCGAATAACCAACACGGTTCACAATACGCCTTCTGAAGTATTGAAAAATAGGATAGCCATGTACGTTCAAGTTTCACGCCAGACTTCGAAACAATATAGTAATGTTTTTCTAGAAAAGATCTATTGTCACTATCTTTTAAGAAAGGGCCCTTAGGTTTACAATGTCCGTTTTCAATCACGAACCTTTTCACTTGATCAGTTAGCTCTTTAAAATTACCCATATCAGTAACATATGGCGAAGATACAATATTGTTCACGCTAAAATATATTTCTCTTTCATTTTTGCTAGTACCTTGTTGTGGTTGTTCTGGATCTGGATAGACACTGGTATTGGGTTCTGCATCTGGTAATTTTGGAATACTTTTAATACGGTCCAAATCTTCACTTTTGGAGCACTGTTCACTCGAGTTTTCATTTTTAAAGTCATCATTCTTCAAGTACTGACTAATTTTAGGAAACTTTTTATTTTTTTCTTCAGTCTCTCTCTTTCTCTTTCGTTTTTCGCTCCCACTTAAATATTTTCTGGAACTAGACATTTTAATATCTAACTTTCACAATCAACTTTACTTTACCACTATTTACAGGTTCAATTAAATAACAATTACGAAAAAACAAAGATACAAATGATCAATTGTCAAAACAATCACACAAATAATGCGCAGTCAGTAGAGCCCTCATAAAAAATAGCAAATCCGGGATTCCCCTAACATAGTGTTGCTAGCTCGCCCCAGCGGCAGCGCCACGAAAAAAGTCCTTTTTGGTTAACAAAATGAGGGAATTCCCCGACCTGCACTGCCAACGTACCGCGACAAAAAGGTAGAAAGAAACCAATGGATGCGTTCTAAAATTGATCAAGATCTTTTTGATCAGTTATAAATTTTAAGCAAAACTAAAAAAATAAATAAAAAATATACTTTTCAAATAAAATAAAATACTCAGGTGCAATGTTAAAAAAATATTGCTGAGCTGGCGGCATCTTGGGCCGGGGTCCCCTTGGACCGGGGGCCCGTGGCATTTTGCCAGCCCTGCCACCCTATAGTTACGCCACTGTCTATATTATTTCTAAACGATCAGGATTGGCTTATATATGTTTTTGTACCTGAAAAGTGTTCAAATTAACGCCAGCTCCGTATTACACAATCTATTTACAAGTAGGTAATGGCTCATGAACGCCTTAACACCGCCTATTAGAGGTAAAGACATTAGTTCTCCGGACAATCCAATCGAGACGATTATATTGTTTTTCACGTGCATAGCCCGATCGCGTCGTCGCGTTCATTGATGCATCCGTCGGTGAGCGCAGCGCTATTTGCGGCGCGCGCGTGGGCGGCCGCGCACGCCATCGATCATCCGATGCTTATTTCGCGCCGCGCCTCGCGCCATCGCCGAAGGTCCCGTGCCACGCGGAGAGCCTCCGTCGTTTATCGACCGGACCTCGGTCGGGGTACTGCCGTTCACGAGGGCCGCATGCGAAACCACGAAGACGACGCGACGACAGATGAAACGCTGCTATCGCTGGCCAGTTGCATTATGCCAACACAGAACACGCCAGTAAAGTAGTGTCGTAGCGATGACGATGTGGGAGACGCTTTAGACGTGGAGGCTTCGGATTCGGTTTTTTATACACGCCGATTCCTACTTGAGATTTTTTGACCTTAAGTATAGTTCTCGATAGGTACAATACTGTGGGAGGATTTTATAGTTCTCATACATGCGTCACCTACCGCAGCGAGGCGACGTTACATTTTTTAAAGAAAATCTAAAGGATTACAGAAAAAAGAATTCAGTACCTCTTCTGAGTTTAATCCTAACATGATTTGATTTAACAGTAGTAAAGTCATCCGCCACAGTTTTTCTCAAATCCATAAAGTGCCCTCTTATTAACACCTAACTGCATAACAATGCATATTGTACAGGTAAACGCCTCCGCCTCCGCTCACCAGGTAACTTTGATGGATTTGTAAACTTCCTTAATTATACATACAACGTGTGAGATTATATCATCGATGCATTGAATCGGTTGCCTGCCATGACTAAAACCCAAAGCTAAAAGGATCTAGAAGGCTGTGCGTGGGCGTGTCGAGCAAAAAACAATATGAATGTCGCCAAAAACCGTTTTGTCCACTAGCACCGGACGGCACGGCGTGACGAGTCGTAAATGCCTTAACATAATATCGTTAGCGTCACCGACGTATAACATTGTTCCAAATTAATTTTGTTTTGACTAGGTAATTAAATCGAATCGGCTTCAATCAAGATTTAAGAAGGTCTAGCTTCAATGTCCGCAAACTGCTTCTAAATTAGTTCTATATCGCGGTGGTATATAGATCAGTTTTTCATCTTGAACTCAAATGTTCAGAAATCCTTTTCCGCCAAGGTCTGATATTCCTTTAAATTATTTTTTCAACTATTTGCTAGCTCTATCACAGTAGTTTTTTAGACTAAAGCTCTATTACAATAATTTTTTCAGATTTCTAATTCACCTGAATTTAAAGGTCTGTGAGTAAAGTTAACTTCTTTGGAAAATATACATCGCGGAGGAAAACTTACTTGATTTTAAGTGCATATTTAAATAACTATATAACGAGACTCGACAAAAAAGTATGCAAAAAATTGAAAGTATGACTAAAATAAAAACTTATTGTTTTTTTGGAATTAATTATGGGCAAAAAAAAAAAGCTATAGATGTACCTGATCTTGGCAACCCTAAAATGGACATTTGTTTTGAGCAATTATTTCAATTTTAAACTTTTGCTCTTGTTTTTAACAATTATTATTGTTCATCACTGGGCTGTCCTCAGTCCTCAGTCAACCTTTTCGAATTGCGACGATCCGAGATTTAAATTTTAGTACTAGAGCGGACATCGAGGACAAAATCGTAATCTTCAACTTGTTACTTGTCAGATAGCAAATCGCTCAATATTTTTTGTAAATTGAGTCGGCGTTGCGAGTTCCTCAGCGCATTTCGGATAATTGGAAATCCTCTAAATGAAGTTCTAAATATGACAATTACGGTACGACAGATACTTCTTAGAACCCAATGAGTTGTCAATAGTAGAAAAGGTTTTATTTATTTATTATAGAAAATATAAATCTGGCTTTACCGTCACCACACTGTACTATCAAAGTTTTCTGTTTATATATCGGCGATACGTATCTACAACATCTGTTCGTTAAATGTAAATTTTAAGCTATTGCTCTATGTTTAAGGTTATTACCTATTACATGAGAATTTGTACAGCGCCCCTAGCGGCCGTTTCACGTAGCGTGCAAATAACCAACATAAGCCAAAGCAACATTCACCAAACGAATACCAAACCCTCTAATCCAATCAATCATTGAGTGATCACCCGTTTTGGACAAGCTCGACGAATCGTGGTCGTCCACGGTTGCCGAGTCGCCGCGCCGACGCCGTGACGGGAGGCGCGCCAGCGGCCGGCGTTCTCGGAACTATCGCCTTACAAGGCGCCGCCGGCCGAGGAGGGCCGCGCCCCGATGCGGGACAAGGGCGGCCGCCCCCCCTCGCGCGACCGCCCCCCCTCATCTCGAGGGTCGTTTTGCGATTCGAGAACGCGGCCCTACAAAAATGACCAAGCATTTTTATGTACGTACAAGGCAATGAAAGGATTCGACGCCATGCGGTCCGTGCGACTGACCCGATTGCGCACGAGCACACGACCGACCGCCGATGAGGCGGCGGACGAGGACGCACGCTGGGCCGATATCTCTACACATTCTCGGTGAACACTTGCGCAAAGAGCTGTACGTTTATAGCTTTAACTCATCGAGACGGACGGCCGTGCGATATATTTTTTAATTTCATAGAATATATTTTGTGATTGTTTTCGTATTCAAGTGATGGTAATGTTTATAAAGTATACTATTAACGTTCGACGTCTTAGAAACAATAGGGCGGCGGCGGCCGTGGGCGCCGGTCTCGGATCAGACGGTGCCGCGTTCGATCCTGACCGGGGGCGACCGATGAGTTTTTAATTCGAGCCAAATCGTGTCACTCGCTGCGTGCCTCCGAGAACACGTTACGCGAAGTGTGGCAGTGGGGGGACGAGTCGTGAATGTCGCGATGTCGCATTTGCAAATCTAAAATTTGGTAATTTTAACTTTTAAATTACTAAATATGTGACGTCACAACAAGGGAGAGCGAAACGAATGTGACTGTCTGTGACGAGGACGGGATTCGCTCTAAAAATCATGAGATTCGTTTGACGTAATTTATGGTTGGCCCTCGAGTTTTAGCCCCTCGATATAAAATAAAAAGATCGCGGGCGAGTTTGTCTCAGCAACGAGGTAAACATAATCTTAAACCCACACTGAATAGCTTTTGTGTTGGAAACGGTTGAACAAAATAGATATAAAGACATATGTTAAGAAATGTAGCAAAGATAATTATACATGGTAGAGCAAAATTGTGAACACTATGCATCATACATAGAAAAAACAATTTGTCACGTTTTGTTTTCAATAATTTCAATACTGTACGATGTTTAGTTTTTAGAGTTCCTTACCTTCAACGGAACCCTTATAAGATAGATCATTTTGTTGTCCTTCAAAAATCTTTTTCTCAAAAAATGCGTAGAAATATCAAGTTGTACCTATGTTTAAAGCTTCTTAAAGCTCTGAAAAAATCAAGCTTATAAGTCAACGTAATCAGAAACAAATACAGTCATTTTTGTGGCACATTTGGACATTTACAAATAAATTAGAACCTATAACGTATAATACTTCCGGTTGATCACTAAATTCGGCAAGAAACAAAATCTCACAACCCAAGTAAAGGACAAAATTCGGAAAAAGTGGATTGGTAATTAGCTGGGCTGGTGTATGAGAGAACATTTTCTTTTAATTTCCGGCTATTAAAATGAAGATTTTTACAATGTCGGATTTTAAAATATACTTTCTAATTTTTTTTAAAAAACGGAAAACGGTGCTTTCAGAATTCCCGGAATCGATATCTTGTCGGTATCGGTATATAAAAAAGTAAAAAACATCCTGAC
Organism: Eumeta japonica; assembly: GCA_005406025.1. NCBI lineage: Eukaryota > Metazoa > Arthropoda > Insecta > Lepidoptera > Psychidae > Eumeta > Eumeta japonica. The sequence continues at coordinate 27,533 of BGZK01001622.1, forward strand.
TCTCGATAATTTAACATAATTAAATTCGTATGAAACCTTTAGGGTGCAAATTCTATTCAAAAACAAATGAAATATCTTAAAATGACAGTCCCTTAATTTCGACGCAGTCGGGTTAAAATATTACATGCTTACATACAGTGCATATAATGTTATTATAAAACGGTTGACATAGAAATCTCAACATTTATATGTAAATTTGTTATTGTCATAACTTTATGAGTTGTCGCTGCTAAATAATGAATCACAGCTTGTATTTAAAATGAGGTCGCCGGGAATCATAAAAGGCTGCGCCGGCGCACGGCCTCGCGCAACAGCTGTCGCCGTACTCCGATGTGCGTGTGCGCCCCTGCTCGCTTTCCTTTTCAGGCGCACAATGTTACGTGTATTTAAACCGTCACTGATTTTATGTGTTATTCATTGAAATGTTGCCATTTTATTTTATTCTCATACGTATCGCATCTTTCGTATGAAATGAAATGAAACCGTGATTTCATCGCTTTAAACAAGGAAACAACAACATTTACGCGTTAAGGATTTGAAAACTAGCAGGCAAATAAGAGTAAAATTCTCGTTATGGCTGCAACACCGTGGACGTCCGCCGCAGTTCATTATCGTGAAGCGATTGAAAGCAAGTACCGAATCTGCACATCGAAGGCGCATTTGCCCACGATAAGAAAACCATAATGATAGTTATTTACGCATAGGTTGTACATACGCACTATATAAATTCATCATTTACCGATCTGCTGATGACCTTGATGTCTATGATCTTGGAAAAATTTCGCCTATTGTGTCTCGGGGAAATTTTACGGATACAACGCCGGTCCGGGTCGAGGAGAAAAGCCGATGAGGGAATCCGGTCGACACGTCGAACATGCGTACGCGCACACGTTTTGTGAATACCAATTAGATTCGTGCCCGAGTTCCCCGGACTTAGATGCGTTTGAAAGTTATATATGTCTACTACTACCGGTTTCGGCTCTCAATTATGCTCTCCGCCTTGTTTTCAATTTAGCTCCCGCTATCGGACATTCGGACATTTGGACAGTTCCAAATGTCTAAAGGGCAAATGCTAATGTCAAAATCGTATATTGACTGTATTATTCGGGAAGAGTATAGCTATCAATGAATGAAAAAATTTCTGAAATCGGTGAAGTAGTTCGGTTCAATAGCACGAATAGGTGAAGTACGCGAATTAAGTCAGAGAGAAATGCTAGCAACAGGCGCATAAAAAAGATGTGCTCGCATAAATACAACGTTATACAAAGAATTAAAAACGATCGTTAAAGAACTTCGGGAGATTTGCGATTTGAACAAATAATTGTGTATTTACACATGTATAACTAATTAAGCATATTTCGCTTGTGACTACTACCCGCGAAATCACTGGCTGTCGTTTTTGCTTCCGCTCGCCCGATCACAAAACGACTTTATAAATTTCGTGTAGAGGCGTATAGAGGCCGATCCTGATTTGGTACAGGTCCCGGTCTCGATCACTATCGCGAAGCGGTTGTGCTTTCGATCTCGGTCCTGCCATCAATTCAGATCCGAGTCCCGCTCTCGGTTCTTATCCTCAACAAATTAAACCGCCGCACCGTCGCTGCGCACTAACAAGATACGCACGAAATGACGTCACCGACATGCGTGACCTGATGGGATACGCCGGCCACGTACACGCTAAACGCTAATGCATGCCGCGTGTAGCTGCATTAAGACGTGCGGTGGAGGGGGGCTCGGCGTGTGCAGTGTTAACGTCGCCGCTCGCGCCGGAGACGATCTACGCGGCATGCTCGTGCACGACGGATCAAAGCAGTGGAGCAGCCGGATCATCCTACAGGAGTACATTACTAAGATAAGGTCTCCTATGTGTTAATCCAGAATTATACTCTCATCTTCGTATCAAATTTTATCCAAATCCGTTCAGCCGTTTCTACTTGTGTGTTTACGTTAAGGGTACCTATATATCATAATCAACAAATTTTTGCAATTGTAATAACTAATCAAATCAACATTAAGTCATTTACCCTTGATTTTATCTGCCTACCAATAAATAACGCATTTTTTCTTTGCTCTATCTGATGTGCCGTGTCAAAAGATTGGTAATAATATTTTTTTATTAAAGAATAAAACTATAGTGCTTAAAAAAAATAGATCTTGAAAATTTAAATAAAATCTATTAATGAAATAATTCATTATTCTTACCAACATTCTGATCAATATGATAGTATTAACGAAATAACTTTTATTTTTTTTTTGTCGTGCAATTATTACTTACAGTATACCAAAATATAATGTTACTAACACCATATTATGTTCAATAATAAGCCGTGAAAAATTATTATCTCTTTCTTGCAGAACGAGGTTTTATAGATATTTTATTGGACAGTATTCTTTATATGTAATCCCGAATTATCGTGGCATTATTATAATAACTTTCTGTGTTATTAACAATTTTCATAATTAGGTTGTTTTTATACAACGGTCATAAATCTCCATCTCTCTCTTTGTCTCGACTCTATGCCGAACTCACTGAAGGGTGATACCATACGTAATCTTGTAATAAAAAGAATTTTATTATATGTAAGTTCAATTCTGAAGTTGCAAGAAAATGTCTTTGTACATTTTTCCTGTCTAATTATTTTGAAAGTTATAAACGAATGTTTGTTTTTCTCGTTAGATTTCAGATTAGATGAATGAGCACTTTTACTTATTATTGTAGAGGTTAGACCTTACTTAGAGTTAATCTCGATTTCAAATGTAACTCCCCTCTTCCTTTATAATGCCAAGAATTTTCCAACTAATAAAGAATCCCGAATCAACAGTTGTTCATCGCACCACCCACCATCAGATTCCACATTAAGTACGTGAAAAAATACATTACATTTTAAGAGTTTCATGTCGAGTATTACTTTATAACAAAAAAAAACTATCCGTCATTTACATTAATAAAATATCTCTAACTGTATCAAATTGTACTCCATCAGAGATTATGAACGGTTTGTCGCTACGTTAGAAGGAGAAATGGTAGGTTCGAAAACACATCGGGTATACAGCTAACGCAACACATTATACGGTATCAGTCGAAGTGAATAACCGCACTCATATTGTTGCAGGATGTCGGACGGCGACGTGTCCCTCATTCGCGACGAGGAGCTGCTGCGCCGCATGGTACGCCCGAGTCACACGGCCGAGCCGCTCATTGAACCCCACTCCATCAGAAACACATCACAGTAACTGATCTCAACTAAGCCGTGTACGACACATCGCTCGTACAGGATATTCCTTTCCAGTCAAACAGCTGACTGACTGTTGCTCAAACATTTTCAGCCACAGTGTTCATGTCGCCGCCGGGCTCTCGACTAAATAATGCTACTCTCGACTAAATTTAGTTTCTTTCTTTTACAATTAACCGTTACTATTTGTATAAAACGTAATGTTCGCTGAGCACTGATCCAAGGGTTTGGGTCATGATTTAAAAACTGGCCGCGTAGCTCATTCGTGCAAGTCAAGCGCCTGCTGTGATTGTGCGGGCAATTTGTTACAGTTTTGTGACTAGCTTTTTTCTACAAGGACATCGTTCCATCCGATGCATCGATTTGAATGAGGTTTATTTCTTTTAATGCACTCCTGTGTATGCCAAATATAAATAATTTCTAAAATTTAAAAGTGATTTCGAAACAACCAAAAAATGTACCAATTTCGACCTGTTTACAAATTCGACGGAGTTTGAATACATATACAACTGATTGCATTTTGAAATCAATCTGAAGCTAGAATTCATTTAAAAAACAAATCAATTTATTAAGATATCTTAGTATTGGATTTTTAAAATATCTATCTGGTCGACTGATGTTAAATTTTTTGAATATTCAAAGTATAGAATCGAATGATAATTCAGCTTTCGAAAATGGATCAGAAACAATAACTTAGATACACAGTGTTTTTTTAAAAATATCTGGTATAACATATTATAAAATATTGTTATAAAATAAAATAATCTGAGGGAGAATAAATAAAATAATATCTATTGCCGTACTGACGACCCTACTTACGGGGATGGGGTGTATCCTATTGTACATCCTAGATCCCCAAAAAAGATCTAGGATGAACGAGTATATCCTAGATCTTGTCTTCGGTCTCATACACAACTCTTTTAATAATCACTTTCGCATACAGTTTGCTAACGATGTTGAGGAGGCTTATAAGGCAGTAATTTGTGCAAACTTGCCGTGAGCCTTTCCCTATATAACGGAGTACAATGACCGTTTTACACCAGTCATTAGGTACCCTATCGTTTTTTTAGCATCACCAAAAGCAGCATTCCAGCAGCATTAAAACATCACTATCGTTTAATGGCTTAAATGCTTAGAAATATTATAAAAAAAAACGTAACTATTAATAAAAAATCGGGGTAACAGACTACCGTAGTATATATTTTTTGAAAACATTTTAAATTACCATTTTTCTATGAAACTTGGTATGGCAGAACTCTTTAACCCTTAAAGTTTTCTCACTTGTGTGTAGACTTATACTCCTTAAAATTTAAGATCTATATTCTGTAAGTTGACGCACGAATAACTCGTGTAACCCTCTTATTCGCAAAATTATGATTGTTATTGGGGTTGTACTGAAATCATTTTTCAAAGTATTTTCAATGCTGTGTTTTTCAACAACTACTGATTCAATTGCTCTAATTTCTTTGTACAGTGGGTCTAAATAAAGAGAAGATAATGCCTATTTGTGAAAAGACAGATGATCGTATCCATACCGTATATGATTTTACATACTAGTATTAACTAGTATATGAAATTCATAAGAACCGGTTTGTGTTTTATTTTCTTGTAATATTTAATTTTCTTTTTCGGTTATGCACGACTTCAGTGGCAGCAGACAGAAGATTTTTCGAAAAAGAAAGAAATCCGCGCGCACATGTACCGGCTGCGCGAGGAACGCCTGCGCGATCTCTACTCCGCCGAGACTGCCCTCGGCAAAGGTTGGATAAAAAGTCTTATTCCCGAATTCGCAAGCACACCCTATTCTACGCACACGACATTTTACCTTTAAAAACGTACATAAAGGTTAAACCGCACACCCATACGCATTCGCAATTTACATCGCTTGTAATAGCCCACGATAGAAACATTTTCTCTATCTGTTTCATTTATTCCGATTGAAATAATTTTATAAGTCCCATTTCCTTATTATTGTCCATAGAGTTTTCATGATTGCGTCTAATTTTATATTTAGTCAGTGAAAAGTTACGTTTATTTAAAAAACCATTAATCGTCAACAATTAATTTTTAAAAATTTCAGTGCTTCTTTCAAATGTCTCTGAAATATAAGAAATTATAATCATTATATTACTAGTGCACATGAATATTCTATTCTACATTATGCAGGGTATCATTCGAAACATTAAATTGCTCAAACTGTTTTGTTATTACATGTCCAAAGGGTGAAAATTCTACAACAGTTGTTCATAAAATTACTATAAACAAATCGTGAAGATAAATATTACTCTTTTCAAAACCATTTTAATTTTAAATTAGTAACATATTATGCAATACATTGTTATTACTACGAAGGAACTCACAAGTACTAGAAGATACTTAAATGTGCAATATGGCATGTAAATAGGGCTCCGCTAAAAATGAGAAATATTTATGACATAACAATGGTCATTGATACAACGAACGAGTCGTTGAAAAGAAGTGACGCAGGACATACAGGTTATATGCCCCTCCGGCAGGTTATGAGTTCGCATCGTCGCGCACGCACTCGGACTCCTTTGCTGACCAGAGCTTCCAATCCATGAAAAGCAAGGAAGTGCGCGACGCCGGCTCGCCGCCCAAGGAGTACGCGTACCACACTCAAGGTGTTTAATATTCGCACCCCGCCCACCTAACTCTAACCAAACTAACGCTTATTAATTGTAACATCAGCGAACGTCAGCTTAAGCGGACCCTTCACAAAGCCGTCTACCTTTACAGGGTCGAAGGATCCAGAATTGGTCACTCATACCGAATACAATTCTTCCACTTCTGCGACGGATCAACGGGCGTCATCGCTGGCGCACCATCGCACGGAATCGCATAATAAATCTATGGTCATAAACACTTCCAATTCCCAAGATATACATGATACATCATCGTCGGATATTGTGTCTGACACGACTTGCTTTGACAATACTAACAATAAAATTCTAACTAGAGAAGAGGGACGAGGAGAACTTATATCGAGAAAAATTGAATATCCTGACGAAAACACCAGGATTGTGACGGAAACCAGATGTTTACCGGATGGTACTACAGTGACGAGCACTGAGCGTGAATTTAGAGTACAAGCATCAACTAATTCTAGATCAGAACAACAATCAAGGCAAGTACACACAGACGCAAACGTTTCAACCGTTTCAACTTTATCCAAGCAATTGTGTTCTGCTGAGACAAAAACTGCCCATGAAGATGTTGACTTCACTCATTATGACACGACTGATGCACAAACACTACGTAAAAATATTGAATTGAATCAAACACGCAATTCAAATATAAAAATTGAGAAAAGGTCTAATGAAGATTACAATCAACCTATTCAGTCTGATTTGATTGATATTCAAGATAGCTTTAACACATTTAATCAAAAGCAGCATCGTACTGATAACATAGAAACTTTAAACCAAGCGCAAGACTATCGTAAAGAAGAAACGGTTAGAACTCAGTTAAAAAAAGACGAATCCATTCAACACGTATCTTCTACAATTAATGATTATGTACAAAGAAAAATCAGTTCAGATCTCAGTCCGACCCATCAAGCATGGGCGAGTACTTTAAGAGGAGATACACCACCAACAAGTCGTACTTCCACGAGAGCGTCATCCCCGGGAAGCAGAACCTACCAGTCAAGTACTTCATCATTACGAAGCAGTATTAGTCCTGAAAAAAATTACAGAAAACCTTCAAGTCGAAGTGGAAGTCCCACAAAGATAGATAGAACTTCGCCAATACGAAAAACTCCTCAAACACGTACTAATGTGTATAAAAAAGATGTTCGTAAAACTAATGAAACTACCGATGCCATTATTTCAGAGAAAACCTATCAGAGATCTTGGGCCAAAAGTCCAAGTCCACAAAGGAAGCCGCAAGTTGGTAAAGCGCCTCGTATATCTCCTGAAAAAAGTTCAACAAAGCAACTTAGTTCGCCTAGAACAAGTCCTATTAGAAAAGAACTTCCCTATCAGTCGAATTTGCAAGATGATGTTATTATGATGGCAACAAATGATCGTTTCACCAGAACAAGCGTTAGCCCAGAAAGAAACAAGAATTTTAGAAGTACTATTACGCCCACAAAAACATATGTCGATTCTGACTATCAAAATACGACACCAAAATATTCCATCCCCAATAGAAAATCCCCTGATAGAATGTCTGAATCGTCTTTAGAATATATTGCGTCAAAAAATTTCCAATCTCAGGAAGTTTATGATAAAGTCCGAAACGGTAAAAAAGAAAGTTATAGATTGATTGATGAAGAAACTAAAGTTTTAGCCCGATTTGATGAGATGCTTTCAAGAACGTCTGTCACTCCGGATAAAGATATCCCAAACGAAAATCTTACGTCCATGAGCGAGTTGATATCAGTAAATGTTGCAGATAGTCATCCAAACAAACCTTCGACTCCCGCACAATCATCAAGTGTCCCGCATAGAGACTCATATAAAAGTCCATCTCCTATGCGTACTAAGACAGAGAGTATACCTGAAAAACCTTTAAAGAATAAAAGTCCATCTCCCACACGTACACAAACAAAAGAAGTTTTAGAAACACGTCCACCGAGCAAAAGTCCGTCTCCTTCGCGTACAAAACTAATTCTAGAAAATCCTCCAATCAAGGAAGATTTGTCTAAGATATATGAAAGACCCGGAAATTTGCCGAAGAAGCATTCACTAGACAAAAGTCCATCTCCTACACGAACACAAACAAGAAGAGTTTCGGAAACACGTCCACCAAGCAAAAGTCCGTCTCCTTCGCGTACAAAACCAATTCCAGAAAGTCCTCCAATGAAGGGAGACTCGTCTATGGTATATGTAAGACCCGAAAATTTGCCGAAGATGCGTTCATTAGACAAAAGTCCTTCTCCTACACGTACACAAACAAAAGAAGTTTCAGAAACACGTCCACCAAGCAAAAGTCCCTCTCCTTCGCGCACCAAACGAATTGCAGAAAGTCCTCCAATCAATAGAGATTCTAAGGTATATGAAAAACCCGGAAATTTTCCAAAGATCAGTTCATTAGAAACAAGTCCATCTCCTACACTTATAAATCGTAGAAGTTCTCCAGAAAAAGGTCAGTTAGATTCAGACATTTCGCAAATAAATCTAGAAACTACTCTAAAGGAAAAAGAAATTGAACAGTATCCATCACATGAGCATCCAAAATCAAGAAGTTCTCCAAAAAAAGATATATTAGACAAGAATACAACTTCTGTCCGGCCAACATTAGAAACAAAGTCAGAAAAAAAAATACTACAGAAAAATACATCTCCTACTCGAACAAAATTATCAGATTTTCCGGTAAAAGATGATTCAAATAACAGTCCAACTCCTATTTATTCAAAACTAGAAAATACAGAAAAAAATCCATCTCCTATACATATGAAGCCTACGAATGATTCAGAAAAACAACCTTCAGATATTACATCTCCCTCACGAACGAAACAAACAATGGATGCAGAAATAAAAATAACTGATAAAACTACATCTTCCTCGCTCTCAATAATAGAAAGTACCTCAGAAGAGCGTCCTGCACGTAGTTATTTATCTCCTACACGTATGAGTCCAGAAAAGATAAATATTCGTCAAGAAAAAATTCTTGAAAATTCATTCCCTAAAGGCAAACGCTTAAGAGAAACACCTGAGAAGCTGATTCTGGACAAAAGCCCATCTCCTACGCGTACGAAGCAAAAGAGTACTCCAGAAAGTCGACCCTTGGATAGAAGTCCATCTCCTGTGCAAACGAGAGTAACAAGTACACCAGAAGAGCATTCCCCGTACAAAAGTTCAATTCCTTCGCGCCCCAAATCATCAGGTGTTTCAAAGAAACAACCGTCGAATAAAAGCTTGTCTCCTATTCGCGCAAATCCGTCAAGTACTTTGGACAAAAATTCATTACATAAAAGTTCATCTGCTCGTAACAAACAGTCTTATTCTCCAGAAAGAGGACGATTACACGAGAGTCCTACGGATATAAAATCTGCGAAAGAAAAGACTTCTGCTCTATTTCGATCTCCGTCTCCTCCATCAAAAAGTAAAGGCACTTTTACAGATGATCAATATATAGACGAAACAGATATAAAAGCTGATTCGATCACTTCTGAAGAAGATTTCATTAGTCTAAGTAAGAAAAACCAGAAACGTTCTACATCTCCACATAAACCTCAAATAACTCCTTCGTCAACACGTTTTACATCTGAAGATAAACAAAGGCATACGCTCGATTTTATTTCTCATGAAATAACAAAGGAAAATGTTGACAAAAAAATTGTAAATACTCAACGTATGAGACAACTTGTGACACCTTCAACAAGTCCAACTCGAAAAGCGAAAGCCGTTGATAAAACTCCTACTGAAGAAAGTTCACCAACGACATCTGTCAGTGAAATTCTGTATTTTGGGTCGTCTCAACCTACTGCAACCAAACCACTTGTCACAGATGTAGATGACCGTAATGAGCACTTGGAAACTAATGAAAAATCAAAAACTATAACCAATAATGAAAAATATAGTAATGATTGGGAAATAAAAAGGTCGCCATCTCCGTCTAAAATACCTCGTAGATCGTCATCTCCAGACCAAATAAAACAGCAATCTATAGACTTTCCGAGAAAGAGTTCTTTAAAGAAGCCTTCTTCGGATAATATTCAAAAACCAGTGGACCATCCGTCTACAACGTTTAATATTTCTCTATCCAATGATCAAAAAACTTTACCTGAACATAAAATTGTGAAGAAAGATCAGCCAGACGTACTTGATAACGTTACTAAAATTAAAGAGAAACCCCCATTAGAACGACGAGAAACTTATGAAGAACGATGTCGAAAAATATTGGGAATGATGGATGAAAACATCTCTACAACAAAAATAGACGAAAAAAATATTTCTGTGGAATCTTCTTCTTCAAGAAAGAAAGCCAATTCTAATATTTCAACAGCACCCGTTGCAGGTTCGGTTTCACCTACATCACATTATTCTACAGGCAGTAATATTAAAACGAAACATGTTTCTGCTGAATCAAACTACCACAATGAAGAGGTAACAGAAGAACTTAGAAACAGAACATTTAAAATATCCTCAAGAGAAAGTTCGAGAGATAGTTCTCCTACAAAATTACAGGATATTATTTGCGTCAAAAGTACCCTCAAAAACACTGAACAAGATTCACAAATAAATACAGTCAAGAAAGTTAGTGTAAACAATGTTATGAAGTCGTCTACCCCACAAGAATGTCAAACAAATGTTATCCCTCATAAAGATACCCCAAAAACAAATGTTTCTTTAGACCAACCGAGTCGTTCTCGTTCTAATTCTCCTTTGAAATCTGTTGATCGCTTAAAAGACGTAACTAAAACAAAAACGGAAGAATTTATATCTTCTGAAAGAGAAACTGAAATTCTAGACAGAGTTAAACAGTCCTTAAGAAAGCTATCACCGAATAGAAAATCCACGAGCAGAGAACAAAGTCCAAATAAAACATTAGATTCTCTCATCATTTCTCAGAACGAAGTTAAAAATGACAATATTGTTAACAAAGAAACAATGAGTGACTCGATAGAATCAATTAATAGCGCTCACATGAACAGTAAACCGGAAAAAAAAATAAACCTAAAAAGGGATATGTCACCTACCAAAAAATGTAATGTTTCTAAACCTAATACTAACGCGATTCATATACACACCACAAACGATTTATCAAAAAAGGTTAAAACCGTTTCAAATAATGAAATTCGATCTGATATAAAAAGCACTATCAAAAGCAAAGATTCGCTAAAAAAATCAAGTGAAGGCTCTTCTATATCTTCTGACACACCACAGAAATTACCTACAGAATCAAAAAAAATCACACCAACCTCTAAACAAAACTATTCTTCTAAATCTTTAATAACTAAAGTCTCGACAACGACTAATAAATTGACTAAGTCTTTAATCGCTACCAAAACTAAGAACAACAACAATGAAACAAAAGACATTGTTGACTGGAAAGCAAAGAATGAGAAGCAACAAATTTTTAATAAAGACAATGTCGAAAGAAAAGTAGATACTAAATTTTCGCGTACTAATAGCGACACATCAGTTAGAAATAAAAAACCATCTCCGCAAAGAAATTCATCTAAACCTGACATTCAAATAGTCGACGCCACGACGATTTCGGCTAAAACCACAAAATCATTGATGAAGAAAGATAGTCTTACGAAAAATAATAAATCCAAAATCGTCACAACTAAAGACACAAAAACAAAATCAATCCCTAAACCTAAATCTGCTACAGCTTTAAATATTTCTAGAGATGAACATGATGTTATTGTTAAAATAGAACAAGCTAAGTCATCGAGAGAAAATTCACCCGATAATGTGTGTCCTACTCCTATAAACTTTGAAGAAAAAGAATTGGGCAAACCTAGACTTCCAGATGAGGTCAGTGAACCAGATGACGACATTTGTCAGAGAACACATAACATCATCCATGAAACCGAATCTATTGTAGATGACATTGTCGAGATCGTTGAAGACGAGGAATTGTTTACCAAAAAAACAGAATCTGATCATATCGCAACTTCTGATGAGTGTCTTTTAACTGTTACTGAAAAAGTAACGAAATTCAATAATAAAAGAGATGCATCACCGATAAAGTTAGTAGATTCTTCAAATAATTTTATACAATCCGAAAAAATAGACCGTTCGTATGTCGTAGACGAAAACCTAAAATCTGATGATTGTCTATTAACGGTTTCTGAAAAAGTGTCTAAATTTACTTCTGGTCGAAATATGGATAAAGATGTAAAGAATGCTACTCGTAATATCATTCTTAAAGAAAGTTCTATCGATAATGAAAACTTCGAGGACGATTTTACCAGAATGAGTGTGAATGATAAAGCTCATTTATTTATCGAAACATCTGAAAATTCAACAAAACCAAGTCCTTCGGGTCGATCAAATATTAATAATGTCCATGAAAAAGTGTGTGATAAAATTATTAAAAACACTAAACAATCTCATGAAACTGATTCTCGTGATATAAAAAGAAAAGCTACCCATGATTATGATGTAACACAAACGAAAGAACACGATGGTAGTTCCTTAACTTATTCTAAAGAAACAATATCTTCTCATGCAAAGGTTAGGGACTCTGTTAGTAATCATTTTCAGCCTTCAGATAAAGTAGAAACCGCTAAAAATACAGTGCGATATAGTACCGAAATTCTAACAACTCACGATGATTGTATTGTAGAAACAAAAGAACATGATGATATGTCATTGTCGTATACAAAGGAAACAGTATCTTCGCATGCAAAAGTTAAAGAAAATATTAGTCCTAATTTAAAACCAGTGGATAAACCAGAAACCGTTAGAGTCATGGCTTTACGTAGTAGTGAAGCTGTGAAAAAGGCTAAAGCTCTATTTGAAAATATTGCTTCTACAGCTACAGAAAAGTCTCATGAAAAGAATCATGCAAAAGTTACAAAATTAACCGACATCAGTTCAATAAAGAAATCTATGAACACTGAGGACAAATTTCGTAAAGATCGGAAAACTTCAAGCATTCCTGAATCCGATGTTAATAAACTTGAAGGAGGACTACACGACCAACAACAGACTTCACAAAACGAATTGCCTATCACAACTTACTCAAACGATGCGATAGATACACAGGAAACAATGTCCATTCATACCAAAGAGTATACCAACAAAAGAAATGTATTGCCAGAACCACATACATCACCGGAAACACAACCTCAAAAACCATCTAAAATTAAAATTGATTTCTATAATCACGAAAGTAATGTATCTCATCAAAAACATACGTCTGAAGTTCAAGAATCCAAAAAAGAAGAAACGATCACGCAATGCACTCGCAGAGGAAGTGGAAAATTTGGCGTAGAACTGCGCCGTACTAGCACAGACCGGCGTCTGCCCAACAACGAACGTCGCACCTCTGGCTCCGACCAGCGCCAGCCTTGCATTGAGGAGATATTCGATTTGAGCTTACTCGAACAACTGGTCAGTATATGTTTATTTTTATTACCGTGCCTATATTTTACTTTTAAATTAGACAACGTTATCTAAATGTTATTTGACACAAATTTCAGTTGGAGAAAGTCGTCGGTTATGAACAGAGAAGACGTATTAGAGCTCAAATAAGGATTGTTAAAGGTAAATTAGAAAACGAACATGTTGATGGTTACCCAACTTCTCCAAAAGGCAACGTCAAAATTCAAACTGTATCTGTATCCAAAAAACACCCATCGCCAGACCGATTAAAATCACCTAAAACTTCGGAGAAACCCACGGCCAATGGTCATATCTATGAGCCTGCAGATAGAGACACCGTTTCTAAAATATCTAGCATAAAGAGTCCAAAGCCTGTGTGGAGCGAAACACACGGCACGGCACGAAGTCCCACGAGACAACCCAGTCCCGAGAAAAGGACAAGGGTATCATCACCTACAAAAACGCCAGCACCACCGACGAATAAGTCCAATCGTATCGACGAGTACGCGTCCGCACCCATCAACAAGATCGGTCTCAAGGAATCGGGTGAAACCACAGCTACTAAAACCAAAAAGGAAGTAACCAAAAGGGAAGAACGTAAAGATATCAAAACAAAACAGTACTCAAAATATGAGATCGCCGAACATTTTGTCGAAGATACAGGGGAGGCGATCGGAATGAACGGTCAACGATCGCCGTCCCGAGAGAGACAGACCGAACTTGAAGAAGTTCCACAAGAAAAGACTCTGAGACTCCACCAGCGCACGCCCAGCCCCGACTTCAAACGACCCAAGGCCGACACGGCAAAGCACAAGCCGGATACCGCTATTAGGACGGTGTACGACATCGAGAAGAAAATTAAAACTAAACAGGTGCAAGACGAGAAGCCCACATGGGTGACTAATAGAAATTTAAAAAAAGTGACGTCCGAGACTCGTACGTTCAGCACTAAAAAGATGGAGACGGATAAACTTAAGTACCGTGTGGCGAGTCCCGGAAAAGACGGTGGCGCACCCATTGACGCCATCACATCGAGCTACGGGCCCGGCCCGCTGGACAAGGACGGGAAGCCCCTCTTCGGCATCAAGGCTCTGAGGAACGGGGCCTCAAATTACCAAGGTCAGTACGCGTATCGCACGGAGTACATGCCAAGTGCTCGATCAAGCCGATTATGCATTAACGAGCCCCGTACTTATTCACACAGTGAAAGGCACCGTAGTGCACGAGGAATACCACGCGCGCGACGGCGAGGAGCCCACGAGCGCGGTGACGGTGACGCGATACGGCAGCGGGCCGACGCCGCGCGGCTCGCGGCTGCACGGGCTCGCGGCGCTCACCTCCCCCAAGGCCGTGGTCGAGACTTCGTCGCGAAGTATTACTACTGTAAGTTGAATAACTCATTACTTTATACGGAATTTCAACAAAATCGTACGCTAGAAAAATATTTCTTATATTTTTATTGCAAAATGTACAAAGCGGAATTTTATAAACGATACTACTGCAGTGTGGTATCAATATTTACCTTTAATGTCTAATCGACAATAGGAAACGTTTGCGTCTTGCGGCTATTTTTATATCTATTGAAAAAATACTGATTTTTACTCTTTTTCTACTAAAAGAAATTTTTATTTAACGTAAAAACGATCATCTAATAATCTATTTAAAATGACAGTCGCTCGATAGTACTTCGGTGAGAGCGGACGAGTCCACCGCTTCATCGGCGACACAGAAATATAAGTATCCGAGTACAGAACAATACCAATACTTTCACAGAGCGAAAGGCGAGAGTCGGTAGAACGTGCGATGCGCGCCGACGAGCGGACGGCCCCGAGCGCCGGCGCGGGCGGCGGGCCCGACAGCGAACGACTCCGGGCCGGTGCCGGCGGCTCGGGCGCCCCCGAGACGGAAACCCGAGCCGCGTCGAAGGCCCGGCCCGCGGAGAAGATGGTGCGCCAGAGCTCCGTCAAAACGCTCACCGAGAAGTTCATCAAAAATACAAGTAAGTAGTAACTTTAGTCCGTCCAGTTGAATCATACGATTAACACGACGTGGAAGGAAAGGTTGATAAAATCCTCTAAAAAGTCTTTCTCCATTCTTACATTAGTTATTTACTTTACTTTACATTTTTTTTGCATGTGCTAGTTATTTGCAGTTCTTTTTATTTAGCAATACCCGCCTTATAACAAAAAAACCGGTCAAGTATGATTTAAACGTTCTCGTACACCGGAAATCCCGTATTACTAAAATGGAAATAAAGTATATTATTTGTGTAAATATTAGACACAAGAAATGCGGCAACCAAACGTTTTATGGAGCATTGAACGTCGGCTTAGCGATCGGTCCGAGTCGAGCGGCCGCGGAGAACTTTTTCTAAAAAAATTAAAACTGCCTTGAAAAACATTTTGAAATAATTAGTCGTTTGTGATGTCGGCGCCAGCTAAAGGTACGCCAGTTACAGCGGCTTTACGCATCGGCTTTCACTAGGAAATTTTTGTTTTTCGCCCTCAGTGTCACCTTCGGTTTCTTAATAAATTGTAGTCACTTTCGTACCCTTCGGGTACGCAACCCTAGAATTCACAAAATTAGATGAAATCGTATAATAAAATCTACGTAATAGGGGAATAAAAAATCTTTCTAAAAACACAATATTTTTTTTAAATTGTAATTAATCTAATTTTAAATATTTCATGTTCTAACTGTTATATCATAAACTAATCGTTAGCGCCCGATTCGCTGGGCTCAAAATAAAATTCGTACTTTTTATACGAAAGATGACCGCAGTTTCGCTCATACACACACACACATGCACAAAAACACTCACGAAATTATAGAGACACAAATGAATACGGTTACCAAAAAAATATAAAAATTATGTTCATTTTTTTATGGTTACCATACGGATCATATATAGCCTATCATTTGCATAATTACATGTTCTTACTTTATACCAATTTTCATCAAGATCTGTCATCATCTGTCAAGTCGTTCTTAAGTTTTAAAACGATGTACAGACAGACAAACAGTAGTCTATCGTTTCCGCAATCACATGTTCTTACTGTACATCTACCAATATAATATTTATTGAGATCGTTCAAATCGTTCTTAAGCTATAAAAGGGCATGCGACAGACGTTGGATCATTTAAACGATTTTTATGACAAAATTTGGCAAACAATTTTATGTTCAAATAAAACCTACAGATTTATCTATCGCTTATACTACTGTAGTAACTTTTAAAATATAAATTATAGCTTACGTTCTCTATAACAAAAGTAACGCGCATCTAAACCAACAATGTGCGCCAAAGAACGCTAGCCTAACGTCCGTCCGTACAGACAAAAATTAAATATTTTATCCAAACAAGTCCGATTTGGATGCAACGATTAATGTTTGCTTTGTCTTGCACTACTATGGTGATACGTGGGTCTAATAAATATAACCCGAATCATTATTGTCGTGGTGGGTACGTCGTGGTCTGGTACGAAACTCCCGAATCTTTCGGGATTTCATCATCATGTATAACGAGCGATGTCCGTGGTGCTGGTGGTCGCGATGAGGACTGACCGAGTGTAACCTGTCGGGGATGTTCACAGCGGATACCCTGAAGAGCGAACGGAGCGCTTACCCGAAGGCCGGCCTCATCCTAAGGAGTTCCGGCCTCAAGGACGGCACCGCCGGACACTCTCAACAGAATGGTTCGTTATATTTTTCTTTGATTTTTAACACTTTTATTGATGTCGGATCTTGATATTTTTAATATATTTTTTGGAATTCTTCCTTTTCCTTCTTTTGGGGCGTTGTGAAAAAATGATGAGTGTGAATTTTTATCGGGGTGACATTAAAACTACAATATGAAGTTCCGACAAGCGGTTTAGCGAGCAACTTCAGACCACTAACAACTGATGTACCGATAAGATTTGCCACTAGATGACGCTTATAATTATGAGAAATTGATATTAATTTGTAAGATCTTCGTTGGCTGTCGATTGGTATTATTTCCGGCTCTTTCTCAAAATTTGTTCTTAGGTGACCATTTAAGGTGCTTTCAAAATACTAGTTCCTCCTTCTCATCTCTTTATAATTATTAGCACAGTATCTTCAGTATTATGCCTCCATTTTATATTTATTTTCCTATATATATTAGGGTGGCCCAAAAAAATAAAATTTTTTTTTCGAAGATCGTACAAAAATATCTAAGTTTACAATGTTTTATGTCTCCTCCAACGGCAGCTCAAAACAAAATTTTTAAAGGGACAATCTAAATTTTTAAAAATTTCTAAAATAGTCCAATTTCGATTTTATTTGTTTTTAATTTTTTCTCTCATTATTTCACTTTTTCTACAAGAAAAATGATAAAGATCCTGAAAATCTCAAGTTGAAATTTGAATATCGCTCCAAATTTTTCAGTTTCCAAGTCAAGTACTTAATATCTTTTCGGACGACTTCTAAACATGAATGTCAACGAACTTTATATTTATTTCTTGAATTTGACATACTAAAGAATGGAATTAAAGCACAAGAAACGAATATATTTGTATATACACATACCCCCCCCCCCCTCAGCCCGGTCACCAATTAGGTGACGTATCGCCTTCGAGGTTAGGTGTTTTCTTTACTCCTTGTCAATTTAAAGATATATTCATGTTAATTTAAATATATTGTATTTTTTAGTATTTATTACCTTCTTTTCTTATTTTCTATTTCCTGTCACCAAGTAGGTGCCATACACCCCGGAGAGTGTTCCCCCGCCGCTTTTCTCATGTTGATTTGCTACCCTCCTCCACTTCCCCTCGGGGTTACCTCTCCGCCCCGTCACTCAGCGCAACCAATCTCGGAGGTTGGTAGTCTTAAAAATCATAAATGGGGCTCGTTTGAATCGGCATTAAAAGAGGAAATTTTTGGCGAAACCCGATTATCTCAATTCAATGCTGAGATATAAGGAAGTGGATTAACAAGTTCAACAGTGATATCGGTCCGTGAGTTTTGTGTAGCTCAATGCGAAATGGAAGATGGCAACTAAATAACGTTAATAAATTTTAATTTTTTATTATTTTCGTTGTAATTTCAAATAAAAAGATAAAATTCATATTACACTTTGTATAAGAAGATAAATATTATTTTTTTAATTTTTCGCATTTAAATTAAACTTTAACGAGTGCATTGATTATCCCACTCATTTTATCCCAATCATTTTATTATTTAATTGTAATTAATTATTTGCATGCAATTACAAACATTCTTTTAATTACGCCAAGTATAACTTCTCACGCGCGTACGTCATTTGGATAAACGTTCACCTCCGTTTTTAGCTGCTATCTATTTGTCACAGTTTATCATTTTACAAATAGGATGTATTAAAAACGAGGTTTTTGAAGTGCGATCAACACCCTTAAAGTAAATATTCAAAGACCCGAAGTTACCTTATATACAAAATCACTTATGGCACTTAGGTACGTGCAACAATTAACTTCAATTTGGTATTAAATTCGAAAATTACACGATTTAGGTCCTTTCTATGACCACTTCCACTCATTACCAGCTACATTTTTCCTTCACAACAATTTAAAGTATGATTACCTAGCGTCAACGCATTACAAATCTTCTATTTATCATAATCTGCCTCTTGTCACGAATGACGGTCCAATGTTGAGGTGAATTCACCTCAACATTGGACCGTCATCTGTGGACCGTCATTCAATTGAATGAGCCTCAAACATGAAGACCACGACTGAAGTTATGGGAACATTCAAGTCTTATAAAGCAGGCTTGGGAATTCAATTTTTTATGCTTTTGCTAATAAAAAGAGCGGGGAAATATTTTAAATAAATGAAAAGTATTTAAAACAAAGAACATATTTTCACAACAACATTTATAATTTAAATTTATTACACTATTTTCTTATGTTTAAAGCAAATAGATTTTCTTATTTGTCGTTAAAAATGAATGAATATTTCGAAACATGACTAGATGTAGTAGTTTTCCTTTTCAAACGCACCGATGTACGGTTAGGGGAACCCTAGACGTAACATGAATATTCAATAAAAATATTGAAAATTTTTTGCATTGAAAGTTTTCATTATTTTCTTATGACTGCCTGTCTAAGGACATGGGAGTCTAGAATCATTGACAGTTTACTTGGGTAGTCCTTGAACAAGCGCTTCACGGCAAAGTTCGTACAGCATACTCTGGCTACTTCGTGGCTTCTCTAGTGCGAGTACGACTACTGTATATGTGTAACTACTGCGTATGCAAATGCATCATTTTCACAGACCTCGCTTTCGGTCGACGGGAACTCTAAAACTTATAATCTACAAGATCCGGCATTAGAAAAATGTGCCCTCATGTGTTAATTAAATCAATGTTTTACAAGCAGATAACAATATTTATGAGAACAGTGTCTACCACCGCAGTCCTGCTACTATTAATATTAATTACTTTTTTTTATGTGGATTGCAAATAATATCATGGCAATTGCCACTTAAAAATTTATTTAGAATTTTGTAAACTTTATATAGGTACGTGTTAATATTTTTTAATTAAGATATCTGAAATAAGTTCGGTTTATCTACCTGTTTACACCTGGCTACTGGTAGCTGTAGCAGTCTTTAATAAGGTGTAAAACATCATAATCGAAAGTTTTGTACTTGCGATGTGCAATTAATTTAAGAAGCAAAAAAATTAATGGTCAATCAATTGATTAATATTAGTAGCAGCAGACTACGGACTACGGCGGCAGACATTGTTCTCATAAATTTATATGAGAACAATGCATGATGATAGCAATTAATATTGCTATCTGACTTTAAAGCATTATTTGATTTAATCAACAAATGGGGGTACATTTTTCTAATGCCGGATCTTCGTCTATTAATTGTGTTTCTGGTTTGCTTGTAGTAGTGCTACGTCGCACAGGAAGCCAGCGTAGCATGGATTCCGGTGAGGAACACACGGAGTGTCGAACCACAACTACTGTGACGGTGGAGGCGCGCGGCGGGAGGGGGGCGCAGAAGCACGCCGCCGCCACCACCACCACCACCAAGGTGCAGTCGTTCCTCGACAGTGACGCTAAGGTCACGGGAGTTCAGGACATACTGAGCCGCATGAAGAATGCGGACATAGGTAATTTGATACGGTTATAATCACTACATGCATATATAAAGGCAGGCATCTGAAACACTTAAAATGTTCTTTTAGCACAACAACTGGCGCTAACGCACCGTCATAGGCCACACTTCACTGAGGTCACTTGTGTATTTACCTTACGTACTTATATTGTTCTTTGCATGTAATATAGGATAAAGACAACAATTACACCAATAAATTCCTCAAAATTGCTAGAATTACTGTCCATACGTAAATATCTGTTGAATATAGCATTCTTACCATTTTAGTTGAGTAATTATTGAAAATAAAAATAAAATTTTTGCAAAAATTTAAATAACTAACACACATGCTGCCATCTCAATAGACGCACCGACCACAGCAACCTCGTTATGTTAGAAACAGCGTACAGGGAGGCGATTCTCGGGCCATGTGGAAATTGTCACATGAGACACTTTTAAAGAGATTGTAATAAATTATAAATTCAATAGAATAAACTTAACAATTACATTGAATTACTGTGGTTATTTAATATTTTTCCTTTCATACGAAACGATAAATGTCAAACGAAAACATTAATTCGGTATTCTCAATTTCCAAGCTGTGGCAATTATCAAGCGGCGTTCATGTGACATGCATCAGGTACGACATCAATTATCACACGCTAAATTTAGAAGAACAATATAATGAGTGACACCTTATTTTAATGAAATCATGACTTACAGTTGTCCCGCTACTGTCCTGTAAGGGTCTTTTTATTTCAGATTGGAAGGCTTTCAAAGTCCGTGTTTTCTGTTTTAAATATTATAGGTTTATTCTCATACCTATATAAAATTCTTGATCTGTAAATAGAAACTGTTTTAAATTTTCATAGGTGAGTACATATTTTATCCATCACTCGACACGTTCGGTCATTTTATATACGGCATATTACGGAATTTTCGCATTAAAAATTGTCTCATGTGACAATTTTCACATGGCTCGAGAATCGCCCCCCAGAACTGTTTTTTTCAACAGATGGCGGGTCGCATTACTGCTAAATATTAGAGGGTTAACCACAGACAAAATGGTTTATACGTACATAAGTTTGCATTAATTTATGTTACCACCTATGTTACTATATTGTTCAACTACATTAAACATATGTAGGTTGAAGCTCATGAAAAGATAAACAAAGTACAATCAGTGCCAAGAAAGACGAGGCAAGCATCTCATAATTGCATTTACAATTAGCCCCCGCATAAAACGCTTACTGCGCAAGTATAGTCACCTGATTTCCTGGTCTCGCCGGTCGTTGCACTAGGTTTAAGAAATGTATGTGATGACTCCTTAAGTCGAGTCCGAAAATGTAGAATCTACCTGTCTATCCAAAACTTAAATAGTTAAGTTTCACCTTCAGTAATGCTTTTTTTAAAGCATAATCACTTTTAAAAATTGTACATATTTCGGCGCATTTGAAAAAACAGATTAGAGAATATTTTTAGTGATGAAATTGCGTGCGCCAATTGCAACACGCACTTTGTTATTATTTATGTTAATATCCATTTCGGTCTAAAGACACTCGAGTGTATGGAGCGTATATACTGTACGGCATTGCAGTGTGTAGTTACGCAAATGACTTACTATTCTAGCTCAAATGTACACTCTTCATAAATGCTGGAGCCTTTAATCAGAGTTACTGAATCCAAACGACTATGCCATATATCGGGGGGCTCCGGCCTTTGTGACAACGGGTGTGCAGGTACATACTGGAACTGCACAGACATATAAGACTAAATAGGCAGATCCCGTTGCTGCATTCGAGCATACAGTATATGGAATCGATCATTTTTTAGAAGAACTTTGCCAAAGTAACTATAACAAAAATATATCATTGAACATGTGCTCATAAATAACAAGTAAATTACTATTTATACAGCAACGGACATCCAAACAAACATAATATTATGAGAATCCCAAAATCCTACTAATATTATAAACGCGAAAATTTGTAAGAATGTATGGATGTATGTTTGTTACTCTTTTACGCAAAAAACTATTGAATGGGTTTCGATGAAACTGTACAATAATATAGCTTACATATTAGAATAACACATAGGCTATAATTTATAAAGATATAGTGTGAATTATCCAAAATATATTGATAAGTGTCAAGTAAGTAGGAAAAAAATCTGTCATCTGCGATCTATTCTAGCGTGCGCCGCAAAAACCGTTGGATTTATAATGTATAATTAAAATGTTTATCTTAAATAGTCCTACAAAAAAATCCCGCGACAGTATATGTCTATCTTTTATGTATAAGCCATTATCGCCAAATAGTGAACCATAAATACAATAAAAATTGATAATTTATTTCTAACGCACATTTGGTAGTAACAAATATATCCTTATATGAAAATAAATACTTTTATCGCATCTGGTGTTCAAAGTAAATAAACTTTGTCTTTTACACTCCATTATTTGGACAAATATTTGAATAATTATGACGATAAACAAGCGAGTGCGCGATATTACGGTGCGGTCCGGCGGCAGGGCCAGCTCTACGTGGCTTGCTCACGCGTTTCTAAATTGCGAAATCTGCATGTTTATACAAAGCGAAATAAATCGTTTAACATAGTTTATGGGAGTATATTGCAGTAGTTACATATAACTTTTCCATTACCATCAATCATCATATACCTCTGTACCTGTCTATACTTACAAACTATAGGGTTTATAATAATACCTATTAGTGAGATCATTATCAAAAATACTTAGTTCCAATTTACATACATTATATTACACAATATAATTGTCCGAGCACTTATAATTGGAGAACGGCGGGACCAATTTTCATGATTTTCAGTTTGTTGGATTTGTCTCCACCCTAAATAGCAGAATAATATAAAAATATTGAAAAATTAACAAATAAATAAAATACTTTCTATCATCATTACTATCACAATTTTTATCAGCTAGTCATCTATAAATGATTCCGCATTGAATGGTCGAAGTCCTGTACAGATACATTCAGTAATTCCAAAGCTCTCTGTACTGAAATCGTTTGAGCTCTTTCGAGAATGCGCCTCATAATTAATATTTATGATAGGAATATTATTCGTTTTAGGATTATTGAATTCTCAAATCGATCATTAGTCGTCTTTTAAAATGATTAAAATGTCGTCACGACCACAATGTGCGGTCGGGCGATGCATGGATGTGTTTCGTTGCGCAGTGCTGACCGCCAGCGACAACAGCGAGGACGCGGAGGCACGCGCGCTGCTCAACAAGTTCCTGGGCGCGTCGGTGCTGATGGCCGGCATGCAGGGCTACGTCACCGAGCGCCCCGGCGGCGCCGTCGTCGTGCAGGTGAGGCCGCAGCCCCTCCGTCCGTCGAGTCCGTCTATGTCTTATGTCTTGTCATCGCACTCCACGTGAACAACTTCCTGTACGTGGACTACGCTCCAGTGAAAACGATCTTATTATTATCGGATAAATATTTCTAAACAAATACCTCGGCGTTACGACGCTCCTAAACAGCCGTATTTTCCTCCGCTCGTCTCAAATAAACGACGATTGATGAATCATTTGACATGACAAAGCGATATTTAAGTCACCGAACTATCGCACGCCAACAACGTCCGTAAATAAATACATACATTCAGCAAACAAATTCATATAGTAGTAGTCTTTGAAGTTGACCCTAACATAGGAGAACGGTTTAAACACATACGAATAGCACGGCTTATTATTTAGAAGTGTTAGTCTATATATTTATACCATTAGGAATTTAAATGCATGTCATGCTAGTTCTAAAATTAGATTTTTTTCAAAACAATCTTAAAATAAATGTGTTAAAGTATTTTTTTCCTTAGATTTAAAATAAATGTATTAAAATATCTTTCTTTAAAACAATGTTCAGGCTTTTTGTTCCTTAAAATTAAAATAAAACGATATTACAGCTAGTAGTTTTGAAAGTAAGTTTGAAAGTAAGTTTAGTAAATTTGAAAAACGACTTCTTATCTAATGATTATAAATCTTCAGAATCAAGTTTATTGTTAATAACAGATAGGTACTCAAAATACGTATTATTACTGAGTAAGGTTTGTAATATAACTGGAATTTATTTGTACATGGTTGCATGTAATTGCGAACCTTCTAACAGCTTGAAGAACAGCATTTATAAACAAGAATATAAATCAGTATCGAAGAATATCCTTTGCTACGAAACCCTAAAAATCGCACACGCATGCCTGATTCCGCTCTGCTTCTACGGTATTTATATTTATTAATTCGATCGACACCTGAAAATAAAAAAAATGGCCGTCGCAAATCACGGGACGACCACCGCCGGTCGCCGACTCGAACGGTGACCTGCGCCCGGCTCAATTATAAATTATGCGCGTCGGTGCGCACGCGTCACCCGTAACAATGCGCGAAATGACGCCGCAATTACGGAGATCCTCGTGTCTTCTGATCGGAGTGCGGAGTGAGCGGACAAAGGCGCGCCGGCGCCGCTGGCCGTGCGCCAGGCGCTGCGCTTCTGTCCTGCATTGCAACTCACGTCGATGTGAGAGTTGACCACTCGCCGATTCGTATGACTCCACCAATTCGTCCGACCGGTCTCCGCGACGAATGTTGGGAGAAAAAGAAGGAAAGTTTTTATTTGACGTGAGGTGTTGTATTGTCATCGAAAGTTAAGTACCGGTTAACTAATTACTATTCTGCTCACGATTACGAGAAGGAAAACAACCGACGTTAAACCCCTTCAGAAACTCTAAAATTGGGCAACCGAGAAATTGCTCATTTCCCGCATCGTTAACACATCTTATAAAAATATAGTTTATTTTTTTTCTGTTACTATCGGTACCGACGCATCTCGACCCGTATAAGAGGAAAAGCGAATTTTTACCACATCGGCGATTCCGGCGCCGGCGCACTTCACGGCGCGCGCCGTATTAAGCCACGCGCGAGCTTTCCACGCGGAAAGCGACGAAAATCGGCGGCAAAAATAAACGCGCGTGCCGTCGTCGACATTTCACCGGCGGCGTAACGTAACGTCGTAAGCGACCTGCGACGGTGCGCAGTTTCGAATCGTGAAGTCCGCCGTGCGCCGTCCCCGCGGCGAGAATCGCGCGCGTGCCGGCCGAGCGACGTCGGTCGGCGGCGGGGGCCGGGGCGCGGGCGCGGACGTAGGAGGCCGCAGTGTGTGGAGCGACCGCTGCTCGGACGGAGGAGCGCCCGCGTGTGTCCTCAGGCTCGGCGGTGGCGCCCCCGGCAGGCCCCGCGTCGACACCTTTCCCTGCTCGGTTTCCCGTCGTTCTTTCTCCTCGCCTACCGCATCTTTAAAGTAAAGGTGAGACCGAAAGCGATCTTTTAATTTTAGAAAATCATCGGGTCTTTTTTTATTTAACGAGTAAAATTATTTTTGGAGCTCCTGGAAAAAGTGCCAAGATACCTACGCGATGTATACGCGTATGCAAGTTAGTGGCGGTAAATCGAACAAAATTATTTATTGAAATGTTATCGAAAAAAAAAAGTACAAACGAGGACGGCTCCGCCGCAGCGACCGTCACCGCGCCCTAAACCCACGGCGCACGTCATTACGACAGGGACCGAACATTATTTGGATCAAAATATCGACCGGAACATTCATATATGGGACTATCGAAGTCTCCGTTTGTTATCGGTGCCCGAGCGGGCGGCGTCGGGCTTCAAACGAGTGGTTGCCCGACAGTTCATCGATGGCCGAGTTATGTCACGGGCTTCGAATCATCTGCGTTATAAATATCTAAACCATAATATAAGCAGACGAGCCTGTCTGAGCGGATGGCGCGAGCACGAGCAGTGCGCGAACGACGTCCACTCGGAGCTCGAGAGGGTCGTTTTCAAAACAGAAGGTACCGGGTTCGATCTTGACCGCCGACTATGGAAAAGTTACTTTTTATCTTAAACCAAATTAAACGACTCGAAAGCTCGTGACCTCGTGAAATAAAAAAAAACACGTGTGAAGGTACACGTCAGCAATGTGGCGATTTAAACCTGCCACAACAATCTTCTATCTGTGTGTGATCCCTATAATAATATTACAGACGTGAAAGTACGTTTGTTTGTAAATCTGTCTTTCGATGACGCTCGAATGGCTGGACAGAATTTAATGAAAGTTTGTAGAGGTGGTTTATATGCTGCATTAGGTCCTGATATAATTTTTGTACAATAAAAAAATGCGTGTACAGCTCCATACATGTGATAGAAGTGAAACTTCTTAAAGAAACCTTCACATATATAAACAATCACAGGACGTAAATGTAAAAAAAATGTGAATAATCAATAAACACAATGATAAATATTAATTGTACGACGTATAATTTATTAATATATAGCATCTAACGCGTACATTTACTATGCGCGCATGCGCGACACTATTCTATCACTTTGTATACTTGTATATGACACCGTTCTCTTTACTTCACTCCCATGGTTTCGGAACGTGTAACTATTTTTCTTTTCTCTACGTTATATGTTTCTTCTCTCTCGTGTAACTAAACGTGACGGACGCGTCCTTGAATATTCACTCTGAATTCGCGTCCATATATCGATTATCAAATTGCTGCGCAGAAAGGTTCAATAATAATCATTAAGACGCTTGTTACTACTAACTGCATTTTCCTAGTAAAAGAAACAAATCCGCATCGGGACCATCATCGAGGCCTTTGAGCACGAGACCAGAATTAGAATCAAGAGCATTGTGAGAGCGAGAGCAGAACCTGAGTCCGAACCGACATCGAAGTCGCCCGTGAATTCATAAGCGTAACCGGGACAGGCATCGAAATTGACAACGAGCTCGATTGATGTGAAAGATGAAAGGATTCGTCGTATCGCGCAGGCGAATTCTAATTGCAAAAGTAAACAATCATTTCTGTAGTTTCATGTACCCCCGTTGTGACTTCAGGCTAGACAATAGATAGGGGTGTTTAGAATTCGACTGCTTCTTTTTAGAAGATAATAAATAATGAGGATCGAGCGGGAGGCGACTTTTCGAAGTAGGGCAAGAACGATTGATTTTACGGAATTTTATTAGCGAGAATTTTTAACTACGATTTTCGGTTTATATTTAAATTCCTTAAATGTCTGCCTCGAATTTACCTTCATCAGAACTTCGATAAAAATTGCGTAGAGATACAATAAAAATTCACCCCGTGGTATTATAATATCGCTGCACCATCTTACTATTAACGACAAAACTCCATAATTTTTAAAAGCGTGTCGCGTTTTAAATATAGTATACATACTTTATTTAAAACACGACACGAATACGTTACAACGTAAGAGAGTAAATTACGCCACCTACATATGCGATTAAATAGATTTATGTGCACAATCGTATTATGTTATAATCCTCATATATGTTCGTTTTGCTATTTGTGATTGTCGTTTAGAGTTTTTTGGCATTCGTTTAGAATATTAAGCCATTTCTGTGTTTCGAAAAAACGTGCAGATTAATTTTAAAATCAATACACAGTTGTAGTGATATACTGGAGCAATTTTTTTCAGATTTCTTTTTTTGAGCAGGAGTGTTTGACATTGGTCCATACTTATA
This sequence comes from Eumeta japonica, assembly GCA_005406025.1. Classification (NCBI taxonomy): domain Eukaryota; kingdom Metazoa; phylum Arthropoda; class Insecta; order Lepidoptera; family Psychidae; genus Eumeta; species Eumeta japonica. The sequence goes on from BGZK01001622.1 coordinate 55,473, forward strand.
AGTGTAGCATCTAGATTATGTTAGCTTTCGTACGATCAATGTTCGACAGATTAATGAAAGATTAAAGAAACATTGTTATTTGAATTGTAATGGAACAAAAGTAAAAAACAGATATCCCCATGCTGCGTTGAAGCACTAGCAAAAATGCAACTGTAAAATTCGGACATGTCAGAAAAGTTGAGAAAGGTCATCGACCCTGTGTACGATCACGATTCTAATCGAGAACCACCTTTTACGGCATTACTAAATTTTATAAATTGCAACACACGCCATTGCATGAATCGAAATTCAATGTATTTTATTAATACGCAAACATGTTTATTTTGTCAGCAGTATTCTTCCACAACATGTAAACACATTCGCGCGTGCGTCAAACTACGCAAGCCCCCTTCTAGAGCTACAAGTCCAATAGCGTGAAATTTAAATTTAGTCTCGATGTTTATGGGGGCGTAATAAATAATGGCGGTCGGAGCGGCAGACGCTGCGAGCGCTCTCATAAACATATTTGTAGCGAGCGCGACTCCATCGGCGATATTTCTGAATTATACTTTTATATGTGTCTTCCGAATCGTAAGGATAGTGCTATGTTAGTTCTCGACAAATATATAACTCGACTCGGCGACGAAAGTTTGTACTTTAAGCACAATGTAGCAATTACGTGTCGCAACGTTTTCTACTTTAGATCCGAAATGATACAAATTACATGCGCCGTTACGCAATTAGGATAGAAATGGAATTATTGTTTATTATTGTCTCGTATCGTAGTATGAACTATCGTCATACTTTTTAAACCAATTTCAGATTTACCTACATGCAAATATGGTATCTCTATGACTGGTGTGTTTAAGTATGAAGATGTAGCATTTGAGAAATTTACCTACTACTTCTATAGCAATTTCAAGATATATTCATTTTTAAATAGTAGCCTAATTTTTAAAACTAACGTTGCATATATAAATTGACGCTTACAATTCAACAATTCGTTGATGACGTTCAAGTCAGTATTCAGTTTCTCTCATAAATACTAAAATATGCAATAAAACAGTCCACTTCCGTCTTATGCATTGGCGCGGCGCGGACCGTGGGGTCCGCGCCCACGCCTGTTGGCCGGCGACTTGCGCGGGCGCATCTCCCATACAGATCCGTTCCGCATTACACGCACGCGGGCGTAAATCGGTTGCAGTCGCTCTACTTTCCAGTTTATTATTAACCTGCCGAAGCGTAGATAATGGGTAGATAGAGGGGCGGCGCGGCGAGAGAGGGACGATCTGAAACTTCGAGTGCTCTCATTGCGGCCGCGCCGACCTGCGTGCGCGCCCTATACTAACCACTTTAAGTGCCCAATAAAAAATGAGCTATAGATAGTAGAGCGATCAGGACGAATAGTCACCGTTCCCTAATGAAAAGAGATCATACCGATATTAATTTATTTCGTGCGTTAGGGCCTCCCTCGGAGGGCATTCGAGTAATCAACTTTAAAATATTTTCATTTCATAAGTTATAAAATGACACTTGAAATTGGTCATAATGTTTACGTATGTCATAATATTTAATAGATTTCGTATCAATTCTATAAAAAAACTAAATGTCGATAGTATGGGACATAGGTCCAAAGCTCGTAAGGTTTGATGAACTATTTATTTTCTTGGGTAAACTTTGTTTTATCTCGTCAGATGAGGAAGCACGCCATCGTTTAGGCGCGTGTTAATAGTGAACCCCTAGTGTGACACGACACGTTCGATGGTGAACTTTGAAATTTTAACTCGTGGGCTATGGAGGAGAGCAGCTTTTCTTTAGTTTATAGTTTTTCTATACTTGGAATAAAGTACAGTTAGTGATGGTTCATAAACAAGTCTAAGGTGTATAATTAAAAATTAATAAAAAAAATGTTAATTTGACCTACTTTTGATGCAATTATAAAAAAAAATGCGAATATTCCATTTAATATATAATTATATTTATAAAACCATGTGCTGTTGAATTGCCATGTGTTTAATCCTTTGTCACCGTATAGTGATGCAATATACGTTTAAAGGATCTCTAGCATTTTTCTTATGGAACAAATAAAAGTAACGTATTATTTGTCACATTATCTTCTATTTTAAAATATGTAGCGCAAATATCGTCACGTGAATCTCATTCGCACTTTGCCTTGATTTTATTCTAATCATAGTATTACTTCTAATTCTTTACGGCGTAAAACAACATGAATATACGTAGTGGGCTGTGTTATGTTTAGAAGTGGGCAATTTAAATACGATAACAAGTTTTAGCGAAGAAAATTTAAAAAAAAAAATTTTACTTTTAAAAAATTCAAATTCAAATAAACATAGACACTTTTACTCGTAAGGGTGTGAATGTTTAAAAACACTAGAAGTATATGGAATATCATTTAAATCGAGATCGTAACATAGGTATAAAAAAGGTTGCACGTTTTTCATAAACAAACAAATGGTACAGTCCATTTAAATAACTTATTGCAAGTGCACGCGCGACCACGCGGTGCGTTGGGACAAGTAGTCTATTCTTACAAAAGTATCTTTCACGTGTTACTTGTTTAGTTGAAGAAAGAGCATGATTTTGTCGTTGTCGCGTCATCGACTGCGTGTTAGAATTTAATTGTCGCGGAAATTCCATCTAATTCGATTCGCCGGCTTTGAAGTTATTTGAGATGAAACAGCGGACACCGCGCCATCCACAGGATGTCGAATCGTATGAAACGGAACTCTCCCAAAAAAAATTCTCATATTCTAATAGGCCACGACCCCCGGGCGGACCGAATGCCGGAGATCGCGTTGGCCAAAGCCGAACCTACAAATATATAAAAAGATTTTGATGTATGAACATTCTACACGACATACGGATATGTACGTTCGACTAACAGAAGGTTAGAGCACAGGGCATGGAGTAGTTCAAGACTCGGTGGCTTAAACCCTTCGATGAACAAATTATTATGCCGGAAAAACAACACAACAAACGCCGACGCAAACACAACATCGACCATCCGGCCAAATGAAAAGGCACGTTATATTGTTTTGTAGTAAGTTGCTATTTTCGGCGGTGTCGCCACCCGATGACGTATTTTTAGGCCGTCGTTAGCAAAGGACTTTTCTTTTTCCTTTCAATGGTAATTTTAAAATCAGACTGGGAACATGTCGAAACGCGTGATTCGCTCGGAATGTATAAAAACCTTTGGTTCCAAAACGAATTCTGTCGTTTTTAGAACGCCAGTTTATTTCTAACGCATGACACTTCTGCTGGCGTGAAAACCAGAGCACGGGGCGGCAGAATGTTATGTTTAAACGTTTAAAATGGCGATGTCAATTTTTGTCAGCTCTCTACAGGAGCTCGTCCAAAGGTAGATCCGGCCTTCGAGTGAGAAGGCTCACTGTATGAGATTCGAACCGAACTTGCTCTAACCCTATTATAATAATAAGACAAACACCCAGCTCAAAGGTGGGGTCAATACCCCCATGACCCCCCTCAATCTGCCGCTGGGAACATCCTCCACCATCTTATCTTTGATTGAATAGACGGCTCCTTCGAGCCTTCTACGGTGCGAGTGCGGGTCGGGAGCTGTTAATGATTTTTGTCACCGATGTAATGGTGACTTCTGAGTTCCATGGTTTGAAATGTCACCTGAGATAAGAAGCGAGTGGTTTAATTTGATTTTAGTGAAAAAACTTTGGTCATTTCGCTAGTTTAGGCTATTTTATATTTACAACGTTGCATCTACGTGTTTACCTTTTATCATTTTAGAATGCAAGTTTCTTCTCCATACAATTTTCATAATATCAGTCTCTAATAAATCGACTTTTGTCTATGTCATATCGATGACCCTCAAAACGACAGTGAAGCACAAATATTAAATAGATAAAAAATATTAAAATAAATAAAAAAAGATACATATTAAAGGCGCCGATTCAAAAGCATTGCTCGATCACTTGAACACTAGCACTCGCAAAAAAGCAACCTAATAGTTCCAATTAATATCCTCGTTTAACTACATCGGGATCGACTAAGCGCATCATCATAATATTCTATCGCTGAGGAGCGATTTTAAAGCGATACCTCGATGAGGAGTGGGGGGTATCTCCGTGCGCTCACGTCACCGATCACGGGTACCTGACCGATGAGCAAACGTTAAACACTGGCACATACAAAAAGTAAAATAGCAGTGCGCATGGACACAGAATGAAAGACGTAAGCGCTGTCCAAATAAAATTTGTTTAAAATAAAACAATGCAAATGAAAAAAAATTCTATCAATTTGTCGAAAATCGTGAATACTATTAGCCAGAGAAATCCGTTACCAATTCTCAATAACAGCTAAAAAGTTAAATTATCAGTCTGGAAATTTATTTCTATCGAGAAAATTTTGTTCCATCGTGTAATCCTTTTACAATAAACTAATCTGAATTGTTAAAAAACATGTACCTAAAAATCAAACTTGTAATTCATGCATTTAATAAGAACGAGTTTGATTTAAGGGGGCATAGCCCCTTGCGTCGTCTCCCGCCCTCCGAATCCGGCGCGGACGCAATCCAGCGCGCGCGACTCGCCACGTGTTTCACTCATAACATCAAAAGGCGCACGACGTTCAAGATCCCGACGACATGCGGAGTCGGTGGCCCGCCGACCGCGCCATGACGAGTCAACAAACGAGAGTCGCGCGGCGCCCACGCGCGCGCGACCTCGCCGCGCGCACAAAAATAGAACGGTAGCGTACAGAGCGTGCACCATCAATCGGAGTCGCAAATCTTCCTGGAAAGCGCGGCACCAAGGGCGATGCCACCGCTGCGCCACCTCGTTAGAGCGAGCTCAGCCGCGCCTCGACCCCGACCCGTCTGCGTGTCATTTGACATTTGACTGACTAATGGGCCAGCTGATTAACACACAGCTCGATCTGTACGCTCTTCAGATTTAGCGTAACGCGGTGTTATAACATAAACAATGGCCAACAGACTCATAAAATACGAAAAATCATAAGAATCGGGATAGTCAGTTTCTGAAATTAACGAGCTCGTAGGAGATCATTATCCGACGCATAGTGGTTAGCGAAACCTTTGATGATTTGCGGCGAGTGTGAACCAAGAAACAAGAATTTATGTTGCGTCTACGGAGGTATAGCGGGTAACAAGCGCTACGCTTTGCAGACGAGCAGTGGCTCTGGGCTTCCTCAATGCAGTGGCGATCGAATCGATTCGAATGTAGATAAGAAAGAGAAAGGGACAGTGGAGGGTCCCTCCGGCCGCTGACTCGCCGGACAGTAGCGTCCTCTAAATCTGAACGCGATCGCAGTCCCGACCTGGATCTGCTTCTGGTCCCATTCTTGTTAACCTTCGATTGAATCGAAACATTAAAATGTGTTCTCTATCAACAGTTATTATAGACGCATTCCACATGACTTATCTCATCGTTCCTGCTTTTGTAGTTGATACTGTATTTGATGTCATTATGCGGTGCCAGCATGGATACGAATCATTCTTTCGTTATCACAAACCGATCGTCTTTCACCTCTACTGCAAAAAAAAGACAATAAAAAATGTAAATTGATTAACTCACAACTTCGGTAATTCTGAATTGTCTACTTCGAAACAAAATATAATCTGTAATAAATTCAAATTCTATAAAATTTTGACAAAAATATCATTAGTAAACTATATGGAATTCATTCAGTCGATTCCAAATTCTATTATTTTAGTAATTACTATTCTACTCATATTTTCATCTATTCTGCTGTAATTGTAGTCTGGTCAATTATGTAATCACCATACAATTTTTAAAAGTAATTACGAAAAAAAAAAAATTGTAAATGCTTTCCGTATGTAAAAATAAGGGATAAAATTTCTTTACACGAATTGCGACGTGTGGATATTTAAAAAAGTATTGAAGGTTCCTAAGTGACTTTTTGTGTACATTTTTAAATTTCTTATTTGTTAATTTTGCGTCACCTCCCTTATAAATCTTATTTTAAAAAATGCCGAAAAAAAGCAATAATAGAACTTTAGGAATTAATTCAAAGAAAATAATTTTGAACAAAATATGTTCATAAGTTTTATAGATATCTACAATTTGATATTTTCAATAACAACTATCTAATCAACTGCCCATACGGGTAAGCGTGTAAATTCTATTTGAATGTATGTTTTAATGGTATCTACCATTCAATTATGCATTTGCCGATACTGCTTAACATTAATTTTTAGTGAATGTATCACAAATCATGCGGTTCGATTTATACTTCGTTGGTACTAACCCTACATGTGGGTGTCCGACTCCCATTTTGCTTTTTCTTAATTTGTCGTAATTAAAAAAGTCAACGTGATATGAAGTTTGTTTACTGAAGTGTCTTTTATAAAACATTTTTTATACAGAATGGATTCAATAGGACTAAATAGGCAGGCCCCGTTGCTGCATTTGAGTATACCCTATATGAAATCGATCATACGTATTTCCCCAAATGTTCATAATCTCCTTTTTAGAACAACTTGGCCGAAGCAACTATAAAAAAATATATCATTGAAATGGACTTATAAATAATTTAAACACAACCCTAATAAATGCTCGGCCAGACGGCAAGCGCGGGCGTGGCCAGATCACGACGCGGCGCGATGAACTCTACTTTCACCTCGCGCTTGGCCTCCGCGACGTATTATTTTTGAAGAATTTATCTAATCATTTACCTAAAAAGAACATCTAATGTTGTCAATAACGTAAAAATCGCCGATGGTATTATTAAATTAGTCTCTGATTTTCGACATGTGTTCCATTCACCTCTAAACAAACAAGGCATACTAAGACAGATTGTCGCGTAAACGATACATAGGATAAGTTTCACTATAAAGTCTAAGAGCCGCAGCAATGTTCCCTCAGCAAAATTCCCAACAATAAACCATGTTTGCATATTTTATAATACTCTCTCGTAAAAAAATCATAAAACAGAATAAGCAAAGTACTTAAAGCTTATCAGTGCAAGTTCCCGACTAATCGCGGCTGTATGAAGCGAATCACTGGTTAGCCGTACGGCGTATGCAGTTAGTCACCGAGCCCCCCATCTGCTGCGGCGCGCATACTACGTCAGCTGTTTTAAGGTTATCAGTACGATATTTTTACGTGAATATTCCAAGCTTTTTCTCAGAAACAGCTAAGTAGCTGTTTCTTTAACAAAATTGTTTTATAAGGGGAAGAAATTATGAATATTTGCGAAAAGATGCATGATAAAATCCATGTGGTATGTAAGTGAAACATTTTGTCAATAATGACGTTTAAAGATCGATATGTCTTATGTATTTTATTTTGCGATCAAAAAAGATCATATTATATCTGATTTCATTATTTCTACTAAGTTTAGGTATTACGCGAACAAATAGTGTGGTTGACATTGACTGTGTGCAATAGTTTTAATTTTTATTGACAAAATTATCAATGTTCAATAACGTCACATGTATTTGCAAGAATTCAAAATAATTATGTATCTGAACAGAAAACTTATGGCTGGAAGATTCAGGTTATATGATATGATATGTCACAGAATGAATTAAAAATGAAGTTAAGTAATATTAAAAGAAAAATAAGAAATCAAATAAAATGTACATACGTAATTAGGTAAGATAATATGTATTGGTACGTCATATTATTTGAATATTATGTTTCGGTTTTATTATTTATAGAAAGTTCAAATATATCATGTATTAAAATAATAATATAAATATTACTATCTTATCAATACAACGGTGGTAACTTACTGATCAAGATTTTAAGATAATATTTAAATAACTTTGCATATTTTATAGCGTGTTTATAAAATTGTATACCAGAGTTACATATTTTACAATTCTCTGGCGACATTTCGCTACTGAATGTTACCAATTATATATGAGCGGTGCGGGGTACGGAGCGCGACGCGTCCACTGGAGCGCGACACTATAAATAGTGGTCAAGGGTAACCTTGAACAAAAGAACATTGTACCTACAATTTCGCTTTGCCTACTCGACCTCCTCATGCCCATAATGTTCTGCGACTCATTTTTTGTTTCTGTTAATAACAGGAGCGCGTACGGTGCGTGCAGACCACGCAGCCCGTAAGCGGCCACGACGACCCGCTCGACCCAGCCCTCTGGGACGAGCGCCTGCTCCGCCAGCAGGTACTCGATTATTTCTATTTTGCCTCATTGAACGCATTAGGCCAATTGACTTAGTTCTAATATGTGAGTTTTTTCCTCACAGTTGGAGGAGAGCAACGATTACGAGGAAAGACGGCAATTACGTGCGCGCCTCCGCGCACTTATGGCCGACCAAGAAGGTGAGCCGTCTGCATCGCAGCCTGCGCCTCAGGCTGGCGAGCGTGACTCGGACCACATGCTTTCTATCAATGCAACAGGCACGAGCACCGCCGAGGGCGCGGCGTCGGCCGACGTCGCTGACGAGAGCGCCGATCCACGTGGTGAGTCCCTCCTCCTACCTCTCCTACAAGGACTGCTGAGTGATGGTGGAGATCGACTGTTAGCTGGGCTGGGGTCGGCGGGCGCAGATGTAGTGGCGGACGTACGGCGTTCATTGGCTCGACTTCGGGCTGCGCTCGCGCCACCCACTGCGCATCCAAATGCACAAGCCCTACTCACGCTTGCCGACCGTTTGGAGGATGCACTCGATGCTGCAGATCGCCTCGATGGTTGTAAACGCAAACCACGTCGTCGTCCACGCTCCCAACGACACACCGTCGGCGTTACTCAGGAGGAACTAGAAAAGGCACGGCTTGCCGTCGACCGAGACCAACTCGATGGGCTCACCAATACGGATCAATCTCAATCGCCTGTATCAACACCCACTACCGATCCTACTCCGCCCCGTGACGATGCCACTCGTCTCAGTTATCATAGTGCAGTACATGTTAAGCAAAAAGCACCTCCGATCGCGCATTCCGTCAGTTACGAAAGTACACCGATCGTTAATCGCGACGCACAACTGGTGCCGCGGAGGGACATGAACCGAACGGACACCTATCGACACTCCATAGCAGATGTGGATCGACGACCTTTTGCCCAGCGAAATGGAATTGCTGCTATAGCACAAAAGTTTGACGCACAGGTCGAAACGGTAGCCACACGAAAAGGACCACCACTGATGACCCAAAGGACGCCGAACCATTTTGAGGTTAACCGAGAAGAAGCCAAGAAAATACCAACAACTTTGTATCGACCACCACCACCCTCGTATAATTTCGCAGCACCTCCAGCAGATGATACACCAACACCGAGGCCGCTTGCTAATAGGCGTGCTCGTATGAAACGAGCCAACACTATCGATATTCCAAAACCAATGGGAACACACTTACTCAACGGAAATGACGAGAAAAACAATTCACGAATATCAGCTGCTTTCGTTCCAGAATTCCAACCTCAAACTGATAATGACCGCAAATTTGTCGCTTTTATGCAAAAAAACGAGGACACGAGGCCACCATGGAGTCGCGGCACTGTTCAAATGAATTGGAGTAATCGTTTTGGCAATATCAAAAACACTTTTGAAAGTCGAGAGGCACAAGATGAACATTTTCGTACTGGGTTCGTACCTGCACTTAGCACGAAAAAGTTTTGGAAGGTGAACGACGAAAATACAACACGTACACCTGCAATGCCTCCTACTTCACCTGCTGCACCTGTTCCACCCCCACGTCTTGCAAAAACTAGTTTCAGCGAACTACAACGAGGTTATACAAACGGAGAGAATCTATCTACAGACGCTCCTTCACCAAAACCTTTCGTTGCAAAACCTATACCCGTCAATCAATTTTCTCACGCGCCTATGTCGGCATTTAAACCACCCAAAAAGCTTACTTCGCCTACTGGAACACCTGCTCACGTGTGGAGCCCACCATCTATTATTTCACCACGGCCGTCACCAGTGCATAACGTGCTTAACTCGCCATTCAGTCCTGCTCCACCCGGTCCACCCACTCCACCAACTTCCATCGTTGAAGATAGACCACGAAAAATGTCAAATTCATTCTTGAATCGATTTGAAACCGTTGATCCTGCCATAGGATCTTCCGCATCGACGCTGCATTTGAATAAGGATAAATGTATGAACCACACTACTAGTCCCGTGTGGCCACCGGCCGCCCCTCGGTCTAATTATCCTATAAAAGCTATCCCAAATCAGAACGAACTGATTGCTCCTGAACTTGTCAAAAAAATTGACGTAATTCAAGCTCGCGAGAATGAATGTGACGCCTTTTCCCCTTCAGTAGATGTTCGAAAGTTGCAAATAGAATTTTACGAAAAACAGATTCGAGAGAAAAATAGACGTGACCCGACAATTGTTACCAATGGTTACCATGAGGGTGGAACAAACCGCACGCACTCCCGCACCTTTCTTACTCCGCCCACCAGTGCATCCACTGCAGCGCCTGGTTCTCTTCCTTTTATTCCACTTCAACAGACGCCAGACATCGAAAAGGCAAGAGCACATAAAATCGATTATTTACCTGATGTCGTCATGAACAATAAGCAATCGAATCTTTCTGATAACGAACCAGTTGAGTACCGGACCGTGACGCGTGTGATGCGAGGTCCGATTTCCCAGCAGGCAACCATCACGGGCGGCGTGCGTACGCGTTACGATGACAGCCCGCGCGCCAATGTCGGCACCACTGCCGCTAAGAACCTTAAAGGGGTCCTCCAAAAGTTTTCTGCAGCTAAAAAAGACGTCCCTACCCAGATGGAAAAGAAAAATCGACAAGAACGTGAGAACAACCGTCCTCAGGTAGTCGTACCTCCAGTTTCAAGCCGCGAGTCCGACCTTGTGTGCCGCCCGCCCCCCGTTCTCAAATACGAAAACACGTCCCGCTCCCCACCCGCACGAACTATAGTCTCTTCCGACTCGTCAGATGGCGGTGGTCGCGGTAGCGCACGTTCTACACCCTCTCCAGGTGGGCGCTTTGGCGCGCGTCGCGTAGTGGCCCGCGCCAATTCCATGCAGTTATTGACCGTACCCAAACTGTATGAAGGTGGGGTCGCACGCGATGAAGTCACCGATAAGAGGCGTACTGTTGAGGCCTACTTTTCTGGAAAGACATCGCCAAATGTAAATATGGTCATGCCTCGAGGGCCTTCAATAGCCGCGCGCGGCCCGCGATCAACCGGCGGTTTCGCTTTGGGCCGAAGTCGGACGATGCCGACGGTGACCGAGCTGCAATTCCTGGACGAGAGCAACACAGAGGACGCGTTCGAAGACCTGGTGTCGGCGCTCGCGTGACCGCATACACACATTCCATTAGTTAGGCACAAGGAGGGAGTTGCGCGTGAGTCCGTGTGTGTGCGCCCTGCCGCTTGTGCGCCGCCCTGCGCCCCGCATGCGCCCCTCCCGCGCCTAGCGTCCCGCACGCGCTCCTATCGGTCGCGACACGCTCACCCGCGTTCTGTACATAGTCGATAACATACTCAGCCCATTGCCCCGTTAACTGTGTTGATTTTGAAACTAATAGCTTTTAGGTATCGTAAGAGTGTGTCGCTGTATGTATGTTTGATATAAAATTAAATATTTTCATCACTCATCACAATTAACACTTTCATATATGCATTTCAGAGGACGCGACCGCCGTGAGTGCGCGCGCCGCCACCGCCACCTCCACTACAACAGTTAAAACAACTACTACGCAAGGTGTGATTTCACGATTTATCTTACCAACTAGTTATTATTTACTTACTATTTTCCCCATAAGTATTTTATTAAGTCGCTAAGTCGCTTAAGATTTTGCCATTAAGATTTTAGTGTGTAAATCTCAATCAGACGAATATGTGAAGATGGACGTGATTTTTCAGTGTCGCGAAGTACAGCACGAGCATCGCCGTTTGCCAAGTTCCGGCAGCTCGAGAAGCAGAACTCTACCACGACCCCTAGGTAAGGAAGTGTCTCGACAGCCCCGCCCAGTCCCTTATGCACATTAAATCTATTCAAATCAGTCATGCACCAAAAAGTGTAAACCCTTTACCAAACATTATAATATATGCATTTGTTGCATATATAAATTTCATTTTTCTGCCTATAAAAATATATGTAAAGTGAAGCGATTAAACTGTATTATTTAGTCAATTTGGCGTTAGTCTATGTAGAGATGCGTTCAGATAGGCTTCGCTGATAAAAGAGCACCAGCTACCGCACCACGTCGAACCTTCGCACGCCACGTCCTCGGCACCGTAACATGTTCCGGCGCGAGGAAATCAAGAAGCTCACTAACATTGCGCCCGCTTGTAGCTCGCCCTCGTCGGCGCCCCCGCAGAGCCCGCGCTCGGGCGCACGCCCCTACTTCGAGTTCACGGAGCCGGCGCTGCAAGCGAGCGCCGCCACTATCAAAGAGCGCTTGCTGCAGTGGTGCCGCGACAAGACGCGCGGCTACGAGGTAGGCGCCGCCGCCGCACCGCCGCCGCGCATGCCCGCACGCCACGCTCTGTAACCGGGCCGTCGTCACGGCACGCTTTCTCTCCGCTTGATCTGATGGCTGCGTTGTTCCATGTGCTCTCACTGTTGCAACATTAATCCCGGCGGGTGCACTGCTCCCCGCCCCGCCCGCTGCACTCCGGTTCATACCACTAATATCTCTACCGCGTACCTCGGTACACCTCCGGGGGTCCGTCTGACAATCTAATCGTGTGTAAGCATGATTCGGTGTGACGTGTCCAACGCTGAGCCAATCCCAGCCGGTGACTGATCGTGGTACTCTTGCCGGCAGAATGTGAAGCTGGAGAACTTCTCGACGAGCTGGGCGGACGGGATGGCCTTTTGCGCGTTGGTGCACCACTTCCTGCCGGATGCGTTTGACTACAATGCCCTCTCGCCTCAGCATCGCCGGCAAAACTTCACGCTCGCCTTCAAAGTCGCTGAGTAAGTAAGAATATGGGTTCTAAAGCATTTATTATGAGCATGTCATACGCATAAAAAGCCTGATTGTTTGTTATGAGAATCAGGAAGAAAATAGTGTAATATTCTCTTTTCCTTACTTTATTTTATTGTTATATAAAAGTATGACAATGATAGAATGTGGGATAGGGTTTACAACATAAAAAAAACGAGCACACAGACAGATAAAAACTCTAAAAATTCCTAGTTGATTGAATTTAAAACTCCTAAAATCTTACTTAGACTTAATTTACCGATATTTATATATATATATATATATATATATATATATATATATATATATATATATATATATATATATATATATCTTCATATATCCTACATATCCTAGATAGCCTTATACCTAAAATATTTTATTGATGAAATATGTAAGTCGATTAGACACTATAGCAAAAAATTAAATCAAATTTAAAATCGACTAAAAGTTCTAAGAGACGCAGGAGTACCCTCTCTCTGATAAGCAGTTTGAGACATTTATCATTGGATTATCCCTATAACACTCTTAAAAATAAATCGCCGCTTTGATTGACATAACAATAAAAAAGAGTCAACTAGGCAGGTCCAATTAACGAGCCGTGTTGCGTGCGCAGTGAGAAGGCGGGCATCTACCCGCTGCTGGACGTGGACGACATGGTGGCGATGCGCAAGCCCGACTGGAAGTGCGTGTTCACGTACGTGCAGGCCATTCACCGCCGGTTCAAGGACCAGGACTAGCGTCCGCCCCGCTCGCCGCTGCCCCTCGGCCTCCCTAGCCTTAGCCGTATCTTAAGCCACTAACGCTCACTAGCTCTAAGGGTATCTATTCACTGACGATAGCTTTTACTTATTTGTAGCTACGTAAGATAAAGTTGTATTCTCGTTTTTTATGCTATTTGACTTTTTTATTGTAATCATTCGACGTTTAGATCGTGATATTACTTTTTTTAATTATTTTTTGCAGTAACCATGGCTTCCGTTATGTTATTCTATGAATTATTATTGATTTTATGACATTATTATGATTGTTATATCGATGAGAATGAATAAATTTTATTAACATATTTTAAAATGTATTTAATTATTGTGACTGTCGTACGAAATGGCAGGTTTCATTACATAATCAATATTCGATTTAACAAATTTTAATGTAACCGGTATTCTCACAATGACATTTTCTCCGTCGAATTAAACGTCCGGCGACGCTACCATAAAGGGGTCGGCGACATTGGTGCTGCGATCGAGTTGCGCAGGCGTCGAGGGTGGTGGCGTGCGTGACGCCGGCGCCGGCGCGGCGGCATCTTCTTCCAGCGTGACGTGCACGTGTAGCGCGCCGTCGCGCCACGTCCGCCACGAGGCGCGGTGCTCCTGTATCTTCAAGAGGATCCACGTGGTCAACAATCCGTTCAACGCACCTGTACAAATACACATCGCTTGTACACTTTCATAAAATAAAATTTGAGCACCACTCGAGCGCGCCGTTAACGGCTAACACAATTTTGAATGAAATATAACATATTCTATTGTGCATGTGTGTACAAAATATTATCGGAACTCAAAAAAGGGCATAAAAACTGACGAAACCGTCTCGGCTATTTTACTCACTATTGTTAAAAAATAAACATGAAATCAAATTCCATTTTATATCCGACTTCAAAAAAAGGGAATGAGTTCTCAATTCATCTGATTTTTTTTATGTGTTCGGGCATAACTTATTTGTTTATTAACCGATTTTAATAATTCTTTTTGCGTTTGGTTCAATATAACTGCGAAATGGTCCCATTTAAATATCGTTGGCATATGCCTTAAGACTCCGAACATATACCAAGAACCTCCTCAAAATCACATAGAAAATGTGTAGTGATTGAGGTATCGTTAGCTTTATGACAATCCCTAAACGAGTAGATACCGAACTATGGTCAAGGACGTGCTGAACTGGACTGGACATAGAATGTGAAGGCGAACAACGAAACTCCTTACCGACAAACAGCACGAATGTGTGTATTGAATTAAAAGGGACATTATTTCAACTCCACAGGTTGCTTAGAACTAAGCGGCAGCACAAGGGAATTCTTTGATGATAGCAGCGTAAGTATGGTGAATTAGTTCATTGTGTGCGAATCGTGTCATTTCTATAATACATATAACTATTTTGTAAAGAATGAGGATAGTTTGATTAGTTACTGAAAATATTATCAACTGGACGACGAAGTTAAATTTCTTAGTAGTGTCATTTCTGATTTTGCTCTTTCGCTATGCGGTCGACTAAATAATTTATCTGATTCTAAATCAGACAATTCTATTATTTTCAAAGTCTTTACATGACTGAAAGCTACATACACCTCGTTTTTAATGAAATTTTGAACCCATTTGAAAAAAGAGAAGGTTTGCTGGATCGGAGATTGATGTAGAGGAGAAAAACGTATTACAGGAGGAGCACGACGTGAGCAGCTCATCAATACTCGAGTTCTCCCACTTTTTAGTGAAGCGGGGAAAATCCAAAATAAAATCAGTCTTAAACAACAATCACTAAACTACAGCCCTCCGAAATTGTGAAACCGAAGGTAATCGCACTATAACTAAAAGTATAAGACCCTCAAAGGACTATCGGCGACGCTGGAAAATTAGTGATCAGAACTGTCTCCCACTATTTCAATATAAAAGCAAATGCCACCTTATCGCCCATAGACATAATTACAATTGTTTAGCCAAAGTCGTGAGTGAATATTAAGATGAATTATGAAATTGAATTACCTAATCACTAAAAAATGTTTAATTTGTATAAAAATAATGAAAACTGCTTTCAGAAACCTTAAAATATTTATAATAATTAGTTTTTAGAGTCGGTGCCCGCTAAAGTAAGATGCATTTAAAATATGTAATAAAGAAAACAAAAAATACAAGAGTTGATGGGAGATAACCAAACTCAACAAATTATTGTACTAACAAAGTTTTGAGTCAAATATGACAAATTATAAAAATTGCTTTATAACCGCGTGTGGCATATCTTTAGCTAGCACCAACTACAAAATAACTAATTATTCAATTATTTTAAGGTTATTGTAGGCTGTTTTTATTATTATTTTTTTCATTTATTTTATTTCGCTCCCTATTGTTTGGAAATAATAATTAAAAATATCAGAACTCAAAAAAAAATAAACGTCTCAATTTTTAACAATATTGATTTTAAATCACAATTAAAAAAAACTATCTATAATTGATTTTTTCCTGGAGTTGTTTAATCAGTGGTAATGACCTCTAAAAGGAAAATATTTTCAACGTTCGGTGAAGAAACAAAGTCAAATACAATTTTCAATGCAATTGTAATTTATTATTATTATTTCATAAATTCTTTCAACATTTAAACCTCTGACCTCTGTAGTAAGAGGGGCATGTTGAAAAGATTGCTTAAAGATTATAATTTTTATTTTTAGAACAGACCACTAAAAATTACTACTAATATGAAAATCAATCGAATCCTGAAAAGCATTGTACATTCATACTACGATAACACACTAAATCTGACTTGCAGTATTTTCGGTAAATTTCTTATAGCAGACAATTGTTAAACCTTAATAAAGAAAGAAGTGTGAATGTATGAAAAGGTAAAGAATAAATATTTTCAAACGAAAAAACCATTATTGCAATATCAACGGCGTTGCAATAATACATTTTGCGATGCCGTCACTAAAATACAGGTTTTTGTTCAATTAATAATTACAAGAATATAAACTCAGGCTTAATTTCTAGAAGGGTAGGTAGAGAATATAAATTTTCACCTGGTTACGATTTTTGCATATGTTTCTTTCTTCACTGATAGTCTTTTCATGCAAGCTCGTCGGTTTCGGGTGCTTAAAATTTGGCCCTTTTGCACACCGCAATGTGGCTGTGCATTACAGTCGATCAGCAGAAAACAAAGCCTACTCAACGTATTTGGTCCGCAAGGTTGTGATCACGATTTAGCTCGATTGGCTTTATTAATTCACTTGATTTATTTTTTTAGTAGAACCGGATTCATTGAGAATAAAAGCCTATTGAATACGAGCTCTTTCATGTTTGTTAATTGTTTTTATATCCAAAATCAACAAATGTAACTTATCGCGAGAAACGAAGAATTTTCGATAAGAGAGTCTGAGAATCCTTAAGCGCATGCGTAAACTTAGCCTAGTATTTAAGAACATTTTTCTGTAGGGTTCTTTTGTTTCTCTTAACATATCTCAGGTGTCGCTGCTAGTAAATTGGGCAGTAATTTTTAATTGTAAATTTTCTATTTTAATTTTTAAATTAAGTTTTCATTTTGATTTGCCCATGTATTAAGTACTATTCCATAATCTGTGCGTGTTATTAATATAACTTAGCGACGTGCACTTTCGAATTTTCCAAATTTGTTTAATATGCCACCAATTTGGTCTACATAAGATATTTTAGGGCGGCCCCTGGCATCCTTTCCAAATAGTCAAACCACCGCAACATGTATTTTTCTACTCTAATGAGTATGTCATGATTTAAACCGCTCTCGAACACCATAGTTCCTATATGTACTTTTCAAAGACTCTCCACAGGTGCTGCGCAGAGATCACATTTCCAGTGCATTAATTCTATTTAGGGATCAGGACACAATTATGTACAGCCAAACGCACTAGTCATGTAACTAGTGTAGTGAATTTTTACTATCCATAATAGTGCGCACGACCGGGTTCACTTTATTTTCCGCATTCAATCTCCTTTCAATATCTCTATTGTGTTCACCGTCATTTGTAAACAGTCTACCTGAATATACAAACGGTGGTCCTTGTGCGGTGCGCGGGTGCCTCACCGTGCACCGCGCGCTCGATATCTTTCCGGTTTACCAACCAGACGTGATTACGGGCGATCTGCTTCATTTTGACTATGCCGGGATGCTCATCGTGAATCTCGTTTAAAACTGTTCTCCTCGACACTAGCGGTACAATAACCCTGTAACCCCATATCAGATATTCCTGATCTATGTGTATGCCCGCTTTTCCTGAAAAGTAAACCTCTTCGGCTTCTTTAGTAGGCTCATTCGGCCGACTGAATATTACGTATCCGTAGATCTTGCTCAACAATGGGTCTTTCGCGGTCTCAATTTTAATATTCTTAAAACCGAGTGGAAAATCCTTTTGAATAAAATTTATGTAAATAATCGCTTTGTCCTCGCTAGGAGCTCGACTGCAAATCGAACTCAGAGGAAGGCCTGACTATGCATCAGCTTGACAGTTCTGCAATGATCCCACGAATTCGAATTTGGAGTCATACGTTGTCGATATTATGATATATCTCTGTAACTTGCTCGCGACCGTTACCGGAGTTCAAATTAAAAATATCTTTACTTTAGAGGGTATAATATAACACTTGAAATACGTCATAACGTTTAAGGAATTTACAATTTTAATTATTTCCACTTTTTTAAATTACCACTCGTTCGTAGGGCAGTTGTCCCTCAAGAAGAACGAGCAAGAAACTTGAGGGTAGCTCTTTTCAACCCAATTATATAAAAACACAATCATATATAAAACTGTTGCAGGAATAAACCTGTAGAAAATCGAGCATTATTATATCCATATATCTTCTAAATATTCGGAGATTGTATAATACCCTTTTGTACAGTGTTTGCACAAAAGGGTATATTAGTAAATGAATACTTTAATTTTGTATAAAGGTAAATTTTGTATAACCACAGAAATATTATTGAACATGCACACACAGTGCCCCCTAAATGAATTTGTGGCCCTATG
This sequence comes from Eumeta japonica, assembly GCA_005406025.1. NCBI lineage: Eukaryota > Metazoa > Arthropoda > Insecta > Lepidoptera > Psychidae > Eumeta > Eumeta japonica. The sequence goes on from BGZK01001622.1 coordinate 74,125, forward strand.
CAGTCGAATAATATGTAAACACAATTCATTTTTATTTCTAGTGTTGAAATTATGTCTATCGCTATTTTTATTAAAACTTTCTCAATTTTTTAACATATTAAATTTTGATAAATAAACTGGGTTGCTACAGTTGAAATTACAATTTCTTTAAACTTACTTCTAAGGCAAACACGAGGTCCAAGCCCGTAAATTGCGCGAATGGCCCGCTTTCCCGAAACGAAAATTCTGTGAACATCCGCAGCATGTCCCTAAAGGAGGATGCCATGTGACATCAATCTATGAAAACAGCCAAAGTAAACCGATCTGGCGGTTTGATATCGGATAAATTTCTTATTTTTTAACACCCGTGTTCTTAACGAAAGTCTAGATTAGCGGTTTGTGATAACTTCTTAGAATGCAATGACGACCATACAAATATCGATGATGTTTAATGACACCAAAAACAATAGCAAGCGCTGCGCGTAGGTGCGCTCTGCGGTGTTGAGGGCGTGGTGCGCAGTGGACGGGACGGCCGCTCCCGTCCGCGTCGCGCCGCAGCGGCACGACGCCCAGGTCGTACGAGCTGTCGTCCACCGCCAGCGCCGGCGGCGGCGCGGGCGGGTGGTGCGTCGGCACGGGGGCGCTATTTAACACATTTTAATGAAAGCCCTATCACAGGCGTAATCCAATTTCTTCATTTTTCTTCAACAGAAAAAACTCAAGAATCGCCCTTATTGACACAAAATTTAATGCAAAAATTCACTAAACCTTCTTAATTGTGACATCCTAGGGTCACGGCACCGATACGATAGCTTTTTCTTACGTCTTTACCTGTATGTTTTTTCAAATTTGTATATGAGAAAAGTTAGATACGCTTTGTTTAAAGAAAATGACAGTTGTAATGACTAATACAAAGATCGTTGTCGTTTTATCTTTGTAGCGTAGCTCTTAAATTTGACGAATTTTTGGCGTTGTATTTTTCTATAACAAAAATATCATCTGCAAACACTGCAGCGGACGGCAAGTCCTTCGAAGTCCATAATCTTTTGTAAATTTACCGGAACACATTCCGAATGGCACACAATTGCCGACGAGAGTGTAGTCGCAATTATCGGTTGTGATTTATTTGTCCAGTAAGCACTGCTGAAAAGCATTGGACAAGTCTCACGTCTCAAGAAAGTCCCGTGTACGATTTCACGATTTTTTTTTTGACAAACAGATCACATCTCCTCTCTATATAATCCTGACATGAATCGATCGCTCAGAATCTCTTCTAACGTAGCGCCCAAATTGCAGATTTTTACCAAATGTTTCAACCCGTGTAAGCAGATACGAAAGCTTTCCCTGTGCTGCTGCGTCCTTTGCCGAAAAATATATCGTTCGGTAACCTTTTCGGCTCTGAGTGTGTTTTGACGAGCGCGACGATTTGATAGAAGCTTTTCAGTTCTGGATCATCGGGTGAATACAAATCACAAATTAGGTTATAACACTCCCCACCCACGAATGTCAACGACGTGGCCAATTTGAGTCCGTCGACTGTGACATTTGCTTAATAAATTACTGCACTCGACATATATGGCTATCCGAATTTTATGATTCGACGATAAACGGTTCTACTTTCCCATCAGCATGATTAAAAATAGTGATCTTATTTTTGAATTCAGACTAAGACAATATTATGTCAACAAAAGACGAAGCTCCAAACCGAACTGAATTTATATAAGAATAACTCCACCAAATTAACATTTCATAAATTCATTAATTACAACATAACGTATAAATATTATCATAGCTATATACTTTCATGCCGTTTTTATTAATAGAATAATTCATTTTAGTTACCATCTCCTGCAATTCGCACGCGCTGATGGCGAAAGGAATATTTGATCATGCATCTCTGTATAGGAGGCATATGACAGATAGCTCATCCATACTTATTACACTCATAATTTTTCAAACCACACAGACAGCTATCCATGAATAGGTTGAAGAGCCACGATTAAGCTATACATCAGGTCTCCATGTCTGACACCCCTGCGTATATCAAACCAGTCAAAATATGAACCAATTATTCTGCCGCAGGCACTAGAGCTTCTGCTTAGAGATTGCTGTACCTGTCTTAATTCGCTGCTCACACCGTGCATTGATAGTGTTCTTCTTAGATCATTTCTCTTCGCTCTATCATAAGCTCCTTCCAGATCTATGAAACTACAGAAGACTCTTTGGCTCTGGTCCTTGACCAAAAGCTTTTCTTCAATGTTTTACAGAAAAAAAAACTTGGTCCATACAACCCATCCGTTTCAAAATCCTACTTGTATATCCTAAATTTGATTTTCAGTCTAATTAACAACCCTTTCAACAATGGTTTTAGAATACAGTTTGCCAACGACGCTGAAGAGGTTTATTTTTTCAAACTTACATTTTTTTGTTCATTTTTTCATTTATTTGTTCAAACTTACTGTGAGTCTTTCTCTTTATAGAGAAGTAGAATGACGATTTTGTACCAATCATTAAGTTCCCTACGGCTTTTCCAATATTCATAAAAGAGCTGGCATAGAGGCTTTCGAACACCGCGGCACTCTCATTAACTCTGGTCAACGGCAGGTCAGTAAGTATCAAAGGATCAGTGTTTGATGGCTCCACCATTAGCTTTACTTTTATTTTCATTCACACATAGATTATCGCATGTCTTTCATCGGTTCGCAGACATCATTAATTTTATCATCCATGCCTCCACGCATTTAGAGTACCAAAGCGTTGGTCTGCTTTTTACTTCATCTAAGGAACTAGGCGAAAGCTTCAAATTTTCAAATACGATGGGTCTACCCAGGGAAGAATAGAGTAGAAGGATACTGTCATTCACGGAAGGAGTAAGTAGTGGGACAGACGCGAGGACTCCGGGTTTGCATGTCCGTATGCCATTGCGCAAAGCCAGACAGGCAGGCAATTGTTTAAGTAGACAAACTCTGAACGTCAAATTAACATCAAAAATTTCGAAAAGTATTTAGAGGTTTTGGTTATGAACATATGAAAATCTCCAAATGATGATATAATGATAATGTTCATTCATCCAAAAATCTAACTTGAAAAAATATAGGCAATTCTAAATTAAAATCGAAGTCGAAAATGAAACAAAGATCATTATTCTGTTTGCACGCGAGCCAAATTTGTTAAGACAGTGTCATATCAAAGCATAATTCTTATTATATCTACCTATGATGCCGATGAGCAAGGATGAGAATACGTTAGCGGCGAGCGCAGCGCCCCCGCCGCGGCGCGAGGCGGCGTACAGCGCGCGGTCGCACAGGTGCAGCGCACGCGCTGTGCCCAGGGTGCTTGCCGCTGCAAGCGCCGCACCGCGCAGCACGTCGGCCACCAGCGCACGACCACGCCCCGACACCGCCCACTCGAGCGCCGAGCGCGCCCACGACCACTTGTGGGTGCGCGTCACGGAATAATGATGCCGACACAACTCGCAGTACGAGCTCGCCGCCTGCTGTAGCCATCGCTCCAAGCATGAGCGGTGCACGGCAGCGATCGTGCCGCGGCACGAGCACGGCCGAACAAGCCGCTCGCTCGACTCGCCGCCGAAGCAGATGCGGCAGATCTGATCCGAGCGCCTGCTGCCTGGGCTGCCCCCATCCTTGTCGGTGCTAGCGTTTGCGTCCGCTCTCTGCCCCGGACCGATGTCGACACCACGCTTGTTCAGCAGCAGGGCGCACACTGATCCGAGAATAGAGCTCGTGCGCAGTGTGGTCGCACCCACGTCCGGTACCTCGGCGTCCCCATCGCAAACACTTTCTGCTAACAATAGAATAATCCACTCGTACCATCTCGATAACAGTAAAAAGAAAAAAGATAGCCCTTGTCAATAATTCTGAGAAACGGTCTCAGCATGATTTAATTCAACGTTGTAGTCTTATCAAGTGATAAACATCGAATTTTAAAGTGCATATATTATTTTAAAAGAATATTATGGATCATATTACAATACATATTCTATGTTTTTACATGGACACCATGTAAAAATGGGAAAATTACTTGTTTTATTGAATATTATCACTGTTAAAAATTTTATAAACAAAATGGACATACATCCTACAATGAAGAAATAAGGATACGATAAAAAATCCTTTTCCAACTTTTTGAGAGTTACTAGAATATGTTTGACCGCAATAGTTTGTCTGTAAAGTATGGGTGAAACTGCACTTACCTGAATGATTTCAGATTTTGAATCGCAAACTTCAGAGAAAGAAAGAGGAATGGTCTCATTTAGACTTTTATTAAGTATTACTCAAAAACTAACCAATGAATATTTAAATATATATATATATATAAAGAATGGGCTCATTTAACTCTTTCATTTCATCTATTATTTTTATATTTTAAAAATTCAATTTTACTTTCTGATTCCCTCCTTCCTGTAATTTGTTTCCTGATAATATTTGAGAAAATAGTATCGGATTAAATGTAATTCGACATGTTATATTATTATAACTATGCCAAATTTCATGTTTGTATACTTAGTTTTTTAAATAACTGCCTGTTGCAGACAGATAGAAAAACACTAGACACATGAATAATTTCAGAAGGATTACGTGTTTTTTCCTGATTAAATACGGAAGTTAATGGACGGGTCGATCTAGAAATACAATCCATGCTGCTTATTAATATTGTACATGTGAAAGTGTGTTTATTTAGATGTCTACTTTCAATCACGCTCGAAACGGCTGGATGAGTTTTGCTTAGATATAGATTTTGCCTTAGAATATGACGAAGAATAATTTTTTCTCGACTATGCGACTGTATTTATCAGCTTATACATACATGTATGTATGTTTGTATATTTGTGGCGTTCTATAGACCAAACACTTGGGTCGATTTTGATGATTCTTATGTCAATTAATACGTCTTGTAAGTATCGCTAAAGACATGACAGTAATCAATATTCAATATAGCGACAACTAGACGCCGTATTGATAAAATAAACAAATGAAAATCGACGTAATATGACAAGAGGAGTATCATTAAATAGAATTTTGAAAATCTTCTTTGAGTTTCTTTAATATGTTTTTATTTTGAATGACTATTTACGATCTATAACTATTTAAAGTTGATCAACAACCAATGTCACTCAAATTGTCAAAATTTATAATTAAGCTGTGATAAAGTTCTTATACAATTGTATAATTAGGTCTTATTAATGTAAAAAGTATTTATTATAACATGATTCAACAAAAATCGAATGACAAACCCAAAAGTCAACAATGCGTCTCGTTGTGATAAATTTCTTTTATCGATTTATTAGATATTACATGTAAATAATAAAATTTGACAAAACATGGAACGCTAATGCGTTGAGGCCTAGACCTGAGGTGGCGGCTGATCGAATGGCATTACCTATCGCCAAAATAACGAAACATAAAACAACTGATTTTAATCGGACTAAATACTAGTAATATATGAATCCACTTTTATTGTGTAATATATTATTTATTTAATCCAGATCGAGACCTTTGTCGCTGTCGTGATAGGAAGTTGGAATGGAATCATACCTAATCTTCTGGGTGAAACACGAATCCCCCTTCAAAGGAGTTAACATCGAATTACGATTGACGAATGTCAACAGAATAAAAATCTGGGTGGGTAAAAATCGTACTGTGTGGAGATATAAAGCCTCTATTGTTCTTCGCGAAACTTATTTTATATTAGGGACGGCTAATCGTGGCAAAAATACTGATGCGTACATGAAATGATACTAAATGAAGCTGAGGAAGGGGTGGCTTGATACGGCTCTCTTAAGTTGGCGAATGATAATAATTTTTTTATCAATTTTTTTAGCTATTTCGATTATTCGTTGTTTGTTCTTCATTGTTCGCTCAAAAATAAATATTGTTCGTTTTTGGTTTTTTTTTTTTAATAAAAAATGAACCCTAAAGTTGGCGTCAACTATAAATTTTGAAATTTTTTTTTAATATATCAGACCCATTTATTGACTTTTAGATCAAAATTAACGTTTGTTCGGTCGTCTTTTTGTTTTAATTTAATTATAAACTTTTTTTTATTAGCTAATAAAAATTCATTGCGCATGCTTAATAATTTTTTTAAAACTATGAAGATTTATATTCTACTTTATTCATGCTTTGGACAAGATTTGTTACAAGTATTCAACTAATTCATCGAATCGGACAGTCTCAAAAGAATTAGTATTCATCAATACTATAGCCTCAACAAAAAGAACCGTACTCTTACTTTCATCGACACTAGTATTGATATGACTAAGACTTAAACTTAGTCAACAACTTAGAAATGATTTATAAATATGAAAAAAACTTGTAATTAAAATATTGCTAGCTGGTGCTGATTATTTTAATGATCTATATCGTATGTGGACAACCGGCCCGCGGGCCGCATCCGCCCGCTGTAAGATTTGATCTGGCCCGCGAGACATTTTGAAAAACCCAATAAAAATAAAATAAAATATATATATATATATATATATATATATATATATATATATATATATATATATATATATATACACGACTTACTCATACTCACGGAATCAAATGAGCGAGCAAACCGAATGACGGTGATCAAAGAGTAAGGCGTCAAATGTCAAAGCCTTTGATATTTGCCGCTTCACTGGCGGCGCAACAAAAGATTATTGCTTCTCAATTGTTCTGCACTGGACGATTCTAGATCATTCCTTCACTTTGCCTATGTAAGCGGGTAGATGGCCCGGACTATAGTCATCAGATGAGCTGTCTACAGTGTTAGCTGACAGCAGCAGCTACTATCATGTTTTTCGGGGGTTTTTTAGTCCGTGAAAGTCGGACTCTTCCCACGCACGCGGGTGCGTGAGTAGCTCATTAGGTTTTTTATCCCCCTCGCCCCGCAAGGAAAAACTCAAAAAAGCGAACTTTAGTTCAGTTCTATTTGAGTTACCGAAGTGACAACTTCGACAAACGGTATCCTAGCGAACTGCTAGTGCCGTCAATTTGCTTTGTTACTTTGTGTGCATCTTGGGTGCTTATTAATTATATTTTGTTATTAAGTTTATCGAAAGAAAAGTAAATGAAAATAAGCATCATATGCTGCGCTCACTGACAGGACAAATAAGAAAACACAAAATCCAGAACCTTATTGCAAATTTTGAAAATCAGCAGCAAAAATTTCATAAACAAAGAACACAACTTGATAATGTTGGGTAAGCTAGTTTTATAGTTCCAAATTGACAAATTCACAGGAACCATTTACTAAATGAGAATTTATTAAGGAGTGTATGTTAAAAGTTTGCAGTGTTTTGTGTCTTGAAAAGAACAATGAATTTGAAAAAATTAGTTTGTCACGACGAACTGTTGTTCGACGTATAGAAATGATGCCTAATGATATAAAAAAACAACATTAACTAACCTTATGGCTGGTTTTGAATAATTTTCCATAGCGTTAAATGGGAGCATCGATTTGTCTGACACAGATCAACTGGCTATATTTGTTCGAGGTGTTGATAAAGAGTTACTGAGGAATTGTTTGCCTTACAGCCGCTAAAAGGAATCACTACAGTAGAGGACATTTTTAATAAAGTTCAAAAGGTATTCTCAAGTTTTGGCTTGCCATGGTCAAAATTAGTTGAAGTATGCACATATGGTATACCTTCTATGGTCGGCTTACCTAAAGGCTTCATCGGAATTTTGAATGAAAAAGCATCTGAATCAAATGTGCAAAAAGATGATTTGATAGTCCTTCATTGCATAACCACCAATTGAACTTGTGTTCTAAGTCCATTATATTCGACTCCAGAATGTTATGAATATAGTAGTAAAAACCATCAATTTTATGCGATCCCAAGGGCTTAACCATCGTCAGTTCAAGGCGTTTTTGGATAAAATATCAGCCGAATATGACTACGTAACATATTATTGTGAAGTCAGAAGGCTAAGCAAAGGGAAAACGCTGAAACAGTTTTACGAGCTTAGAAATAAGATAGCAGATTTTATGCAAATAAAGAATAAACCACTATCTGAATTGAGTGACCCAAAATGTACATGTGACTTAGCATTTCTGGTCGACCTTACAGGCTATTTGAATGATTTAAATTTGTAACTTCAAAAACTAGGACAGGTAGTAATTATTGTACAGCCATTTGAAAGCTATTCAGAACAAAATCCGCTTGTGGGAGGCACAGAAGCTGCCTGATAACAGTTACCACTTCATGACGCTTTCTGCGTATGAAAATATTACTAATGCTTAATACGCTGAAGAACTCAAGTTACTGTCGAAACAATTTTTGAACATATTTAGCGATTCTAAAACATGGAAGATTGTTTCAATTTATTTACTAACCCAACAAAAAGTAATGTACAAAATGCTCCAATACACTTGCAACTGGAGTTGATTGAAATTCAAGAAAACTCACTCCTAAAACCTAAATTTGGAAATGTGGAAATGTACAATTTCTACGAAAAATACCTCAAAGAAGACCATTTTCCGCAGGTTAGAAAATTCTCAAGAAGATTAATTTTTGGATTTGGCAGTACTTACAAATGCGAACAGCTCTTTTCAACGGTGAAAGTTAATAAATCAAAACAACGTACAGGCTGTTTAACGATAATTTGGAAAATTCTTTACGTCTTTGTATCATAGGAATTAATCCAAACATCGATGGATTAGTTTCCCAAATTCAAGCTCAAGTGTCTCATTGACTTCGGTGTCGCTATTTAATTTTGTAGTTTGTAGTAATTCCAGATTTTACGATTTAATTAAAATGTTGTACCTATCTTTTTCATTTGATTTTATTATTTTATTAAATTGTATTATAATAACATTGTCATATTATTTTATGTCTGATATCTATCGCTAAAAATTATGAACACTACTTTCAAATGCACTACTTTTAAAAGCGGCCTACGAACGTATTTGCACACTAAAGTTTCGCCCACAACATATCAAACGTTGCTCATACGTGATCCATATAGTATCGATTGATTACTTGGAAACACAACTAAAAGGAACAATATTTGAGGGGGTCGTTTACTGGTGGTTCATTCACTGGCTGAATCTATTAAGTAAGGTACTAAAATTGTTTTGTATATCAAGGATCAGACTTATTACTTCGAAAAAAGCAATATCAAGAAAATTGCCAAGGAAAGATCACACATTATTTGCTACTGATAAAATTTTTGGTCTACAAGGAACGTGAGAAAGAATTGAGTGACTACAAAGGCGAGTCAGAAACTGATGTCGAAAAGATAAAGACGAAGGCGACGAATATAAACTGTACGAATTCAAAAAACTACAATTCGCTTACAGCCAGATATTTCCAACATACCAAATGAATACGTCAAAGAATAGATGTGTTGTCATTCAAGAGAGTGTGGGACAACAAACATCTGCACAAATAGAAATTTTTTAACACTTAGAGACATTCGGAGCGACAATTCTGGAGTAAACCTACACGAGTGTCTATTTAGGCCTAACGTATTTTTAGATGAGGAACGTACCAATACCAATAGAGGAAGACATTACACGAGTCTAAATAAATGTTTGTATAACCAAAATAACTGTACAAACAAAAGTTACGCAAATTTCGAGAGAGGATTATTGCGCACTAAATTAAAACAAAAACACCACCGAACAAGCGTTAATTTTGATCGAAAAATCAATAAATGTCTCGGATACATTAAAAAAAAGTCCAAAAATCTATAATTGGTGCCAACTTGAGGGTTAATTTTTTTAATTAAAAAAAAAAAAAAAACGAACAAAAATTATTTTCGATCAAACAATGAAGAACAAACAACGAACAATCAAAATAGCTAAAAAACAATTTATTTTAAATAAAAAAATTATTTTCACCCGCCAACTTAAGAGAGCCGGATGATACTTTACGGCCTAGGGCAGCTAAAACTGCTAGTCCACCTCTGCACGAATGCTTGTGTAAGAATGACAGTGATAATAATGAAATGATAGAGAATGGAAGCTACATCAACTTAAGTTCATGGTTATATTTAACTAATTGTATAAGAAATTTGAACTCACAAAATTGTAGAAATATGAGACAATACTGAAAGTTATAAATTATCCCATCACATTCCTACAATAATTTTTCATCGTCTGTCAATTGTTCACTTATATCTTAATGCTCTAATTAAACATAAAAACGTTGACATAACTGACACGAAAAACGTTGCATTCATCATAATGAAAGACACGCTTAATTTTGATAATTGATTGTGTGTAACTCACCTGGTGAACATCTACAACTGATAATCGTCTGCTGCGATGTAGAGCGCATCTCGCGACGTCCTATTGGGGCCAGATCTGTTGCTGTGCTAGTCGGTTCCGTCCCGCTGCTGGCTGCAATCGGCACCCCAGCTGCACCTTCAAAGTCCGTTACCGTGGCCATCGTAACAACAGCACTTACAGCGTTACCAACGCTAGATGTGCCCACTACACCTTCCACCGAAATTACGTTTTTGAAGTCTGATACCACCATGCTCTGCTCGATGCCATAAGAAATCGCTTCAGCCTAAACAATTTAAAAAATTCTTTTCATCATTTTTAGGCATATGTGAACAATTGGTTCTAAGGAAACTCATAAAAAACGAACAGAAATTAAAATAAACATCCATTCTCTTACTAAAGAAAGCTTTAATGTATCAATTTATTTTAATAACGTACTTCTCTGAATAGGAGTGATAAATTGGACAAAATGGATATTAAAAATACTCATTAAGTCATAACATCCAGAATAAAAGATTTACTGTATTTAAGTCGCAGGCACTGCAAGTGCGATGGAATTGGAAGTCGACTTGTTCTAAAGCGGCACGAATGGACGAGCAGAGCGCGACCGGCGGCGCGCCCCGCCTCAAGCCGCGTGCCGCCAGCACCACATCATTCGACAATGAACTGTTATTTGTATCTATCAAATAATTCAGTACGAATAATTTAAGCATCTTCCTAAATTACGATATTTAGGCATTTTTGTTTTATTGAATTGCTATCGTAGTGTAAGCTACATAATGACAGAGTGAAGAATAAGACGTCTTTTGCGTTACGTCACTTGTGTTAAAATAAAAATTTGTCGGTGGCTAAATCAATAATAACTTGAGTTTGACGTATCTGGTACAAAAATGATTTATTGTTCTTGTTTTGAGATGTTACTGGAAACAAATAATATCTGATATCTCAAATAAGTACTATATTTTCTCCAAGATTCCATGCACACGTGCACAGCTAAAACTTCTATTTTATTTTGAATTTTGATTTGAATCACAATCCGGACACCATTTTTCAAAGATTTAGAGCAGGCGATTGATTTACAAAAACGAACCCCAAAATCAAGGTGCTTATACTTTTTATTATAAGTATAAGCACCTTGATTTTATATATATATGTAAATGAATAACATTGAATGTAAAATAAAAAGGAAATATCCAAAATATTATATTTTCTAGAAAACTTAGGGTTAAAAACTACTCAGTTAGCATTTTACATTGTAGATAAAAATAAATAGGTTTAACGCAGTAAATTTTACCATCGGATTTTTACTCTAGAATCGTTAAATTTTGATAATGATAGTAAATCTGTAAACAATAACCGCAATATGAATCATAAGTTTTTAATGCGTTTTAATATAAATTTAAATGTAAGCTTTTTAATGTAAATACCACATGTGCTTTCTTGACGGTACAGCTGGCTAGACAAATATTTTCGTGAAAAATTATTACGAAGCACACTCTTCGAGATTTAAAATTATATATTCTGTATGACAACGCGTGAAACATACCGCCGAACTTAAATCCGCGTTATTTGTTAGTCAATTTGAGCCTTTAAACCATATTTCGAAACTTGAATCATCGACTTGCAATGAAGTAAAAACTCATATGATACTTAAAAACAGAATGATAATCTTAAAAGAACTCCTAAAACTTTATATTGCTTATCCTCCATCTCTCAATTAATTTTATAGAACATATTTTTATTACATTTACACAAATTTAACATTTTTAACTTCCCTCTGCGAAAATTTAAATATTTCCTAAAATTGGGAAATTACTGTTTTCGCCCCAATTTTTAAAAATCGAGTTTTTCTGCATGCAACTAAATCATGAACCGGAACCATGAGGTAGGATACTTTTTATGATAAATGCAAGGTTCCCATGGAAATTGGAATAGTGCTTATAACTAATTAGGTTAATGATAAAACGATCTGAATAAAATTAAGTTTGTGGATTGCTTTAATATTAAAGTGACACATAAACTTTCTTGTTTTTTCTTGCTTGTGCTCGTAATTGTAACTCTAACAGTACTTACATAGATGAATTTATCAATTTAAGTGTTAAACACATACTTCAGTTTATTTAAATGCTCCATTCCCATAAAATTTTACGTAAACGAAGTCGGTTAAAATTTTAGACATTAATTTCAGTTTAAAACTTTTCAAATTGATTTTGGTTCGTATCTTTCGCTAATTGTCAACCAACATAATGTCAACGTCCGTTTGACAGTTTGTCATAAGTGACAGAAGTTGTTGCTCGTATTTTTGGCGTAATCGATGATTATATTTTACTCCACGTGAGGCATTAAAGTTGTGAAATAGTTTGAAATTGTATCAAGTAAAATATAATCGTGTTATATAAAATCATGGCAGTTCGTGTACAGTTTGAAAACAACAACGAGGTTGGTGTATTCAGTAAATTAACAAATTCATACTGCCTGGTTGCCATAGGCGGTTCGGAAAACTTCTACAGCGTATTCGAGGCGGAGCTGGCTGACACCATCCCGGTAATTCACGCAAGTATCGCTGGATGCCGCATCATTGGTCGCATGACGGTTGCCAATAAAAACGGATTACTCGTGCCTTCTTCTACCACGGACACAGAACTACAGCACATCCGAAATAGTTTACCGGAGTCCGTCAAAGTTCAACGTATCGAAGAGCGGCTCAGCGCTCTCGGAAATGTAATCGCGTGCAACGATTACGTGGCTCTCGTGCACCCGGACTTGGACCGTGATACCGAGGAAATCCTCGCAGACACTCTTGACGTGGAAGTGTTCCGACAAACGGTAGCCGGCAATGTACTCGTCGGCTCTTACACAGCACTCAGTAATCGCGGTGGCATAGTACACCCTAAAACGTCTATCCAGGACCAAGATGAGTTATCGTCACTGCTTCAAGTGCCGCTAGTAGCAGGCACAGTTAACCGGGGTAGTGACGTTGTTGCGGCGGGGCTCGTCGTCAACGACTGGTGCGCTTTCTGCGGCATGGACACTACTTCGACAGAAATCTCAGTTATTGAGAGTGTGTTCAAACTCAGCAAGGCACAACCTGATGCAATCACTTCCACCATGCGCGCCTCGCTTATTGATACTATGTCATAACAGTTGTTCAATTTCATTTTAGATGTAAAATATTCCCATCAGGGTGATAAAGATTACAAATTATTGACTTTAAAAACATTATTTACTTTTCTTATTTTGAATTTTTAAATACAAAGTAACCATTGTAATTTACCATTTGTACAGTACACCCAGATCATTTTGACCGGGTTGAATTTAGTTGAGAGGTGCGTTGCAATAACTACAATTGGGTATCAGCAGAAAGTTTCTAGTATGAGGAGATGGGGTAAGCACTTGCTGCTGACCCCTACTGCCCGCGTTTGCCTTTTTTTTTATTTATTATATTTAATATAAAACCAAAAATATTTTTTTGTTTAATGTTCCGGCACAAACTTGCACTCACTTCAACTTCAGCCCGTTCAAGATATTCCGAGCATACTTTATTAAGGTATCTGTTTAATAATTGAAGAATGTGATGCATACATCCCCTGAGTTTACTCTGAATACTATATAATTAAAATAATAAAACATTGCATATTATTTTATTTTCCCAAATATTATTTAGAAAAAATATGAAAGGCTTTTAAAATGATTATTTGTTTGGTTAACTAAATTAGCAAGCAAATTCAGATAATTGTTTTTTTTTTATAAAGTTGTAACTTAAGAAAACAGTAATGTCAATAAGAATTAGGTTCTATGTTTGAGGATAAAACAATCATAACATTGATTAAAAACAAAAACTGGTATTCAAAAATATTTATTCATGAATCAACATAAATAAACCATAAATCTATATACAAATTGCCACGCGTATTGCCCTGGAAGTATTCTCTTACTGTTAGTTATACAATTCACCAATGATGTTGTCTCAGCAATTTTTTATTGCGAATCCTTCTTTGGTGTACATCAGTTACATTCTATTTATGAAACTAATTTTATTGTTAACAATAATACTTTTGTTGAAATTAGTGATTTCACTAATGTTTTAAAAATTCATTAACATTCTTAAAAATAAATAGAACTGGTTTTCAATCTTCATGATGCATAATGGGATTCATAAAATGTTAAACATTACTGCCATAGCATTATATGTACAGAAGCAAAAAACAATAGAATCTGATTTTTTTAAATAGAATGTGTGCAAAATATAGCACATTTTTAAAAGTTTTCTTTAAATATGTAGTTATATGAAAGAACTGTTTTACAGTTTTGTGAGTTACTTTTCTTGCAACTATAGAAAAATGGAATTAAAAAGAAATACCTCCAACCTAAACATCTAAAGAAGCTTATTTTGAATCATCATATATCTATCTACACTATGGCACACAATTTGTAATGATGACAAATATTTGTCATACATAAAGCAGTTACAATAGATAAAAATTAATGAATATGATATAAATACATCAGTCAAATTTATATGGTGATCTGATAAAAGAAAAGATATTCCATAAGTACAACAAATTTGTTTGCCTTTGCTGCATTTAATGTACAAATTTGAATTGTCACCATGTCTTAAGATAGGTTAACTGTTCATGAATCAATCTATGTTTTAATCAGATTCTGCTAAGAATTTTTCACACTTATTCTAAGAGAACAAGGAGATTACTGATACGTTCTAAAATTTATTTTAAATATAAATTCGAGATAAACCAGTATGCAATTTTATAGCTAAAGGTGCTTTTGTTCAACCTTTGAAATTTACAGTTATCAAAGAGAAACCAAAACCCAACTGTCATTACACCTATACCAAATAGCCATTCTGTATATTTTATTTAATACTATAAGAGTTTGGTCAAATCAGAATGGAGAAGACCTTATTAACACATGTGATTAGTGGGTTAAATTAAAATAAGAATAATAACAGAAAATACTGTGGTATATTTCTTCCATGAAATAACTTTAACACACTATTCATAGTAATTACAAAACAAGTTTCCTGGCCTGCCTGTTTGTGCACTCATAACTGAATATTTACTAATGTGATTTACATGATTATTTTTTGAGTATAAAAATATGTTATATAAGTTCTAGTATATAATTGGTTACTATAGACAATCCAAGACAGTAACAATAAAATTTTAGTACATTATGTATGAAGAACCATTGCGGCATTTTGTATATCTTCTGTACTATAAATACATAGTAAAAAATCAAACTATTATTTGTTCACATTGTTTGAAGAGGAATTATTGTGAAAAGCAATAAGTATTGAATGTAGAGAAGAGAAAAGTGATAGCTAAAGAAAAGGGAAAAATTTTAAATTGGAAATAGGATCAAGATGGGGACGGTAATGGATGGATCTTGCTTTAACAATGCCACAAAAATATTGAAACATTTTTAATATACACATATTTACTGTGAAATATATATTTGTAGATATAAACTATATTTAATGAGTTATTTTATCTGTTTCAAACTCTCACCTGAAATACACCGCCAAACTAATGACAGCCATAACTCTTTCAATATAAAATAATTCTATGTAACTCTACCTCTGCCTGCATCCACCATCATATACATTCAAATAAAACTTATTAAGAAAACCCAATCAGAGTGAATATTTTTTAATATGCAACGTCCCTAAAAGTTGCACTCATTTCGTAAAATGTGATACAAATGAGTAACAGGAAGTGGCAGAAATGAAAACTATTCAAAAAGTTCAGTATGGCCTACCGTTGATGCAAATGCTGCAACTGCTAGACATAGAAAAGAGAGAAAGGATAAAGAAGATACAGCTGCCAACTGTGCTTTTCTAAATACACCATGATATAAATATTTAAGATATAAATTAAATAATGATGTTCTACATATACAAATACATTTATAAAATTAGGTAAATATTTAATGAATAAATTTAAATAATTGATATGATATATTTTTTCAGAATAATTCTGTTTAATACCATAACAATTAATCCCTTAAAATATTATCAAATAAATTAAGAAATAAATGATTTCATACACTATCAGCATATATTAAAAAAAAATTAGAAATGTTTTCTTAAAAATTTTGCTTGTTGGGGGGTGAGAACAGTTTTACACATCATTGGAGACTGCCACAAGACTCATTTTTTAATCACATCTGTAGTTTTTTCTTATTTATTACAATACTGTAAACTTAGAAATAATTCAATTATTTAGATTATTCTTGTAAGACATACAAATTTTGAAACAATAGCATTGCTTTTTTATATTAGCTAAGTCTTATTCTTCAAAAAATATAAGGACAACCAATTTATCAATGAAACAAAACAAATGCAAGCAATATTTATTAAATGGCAGTTTCATTTAAAAATTGCTTAAAATAAATTACTATTGAAAACAATTTATCAGAGTTTATTTGTTTATATTTGTGCCTATTCCCAGACGGGTTGGAAGAGACTACAGATTTCCATATAGTCATGCAAGCTCATTGGTTTCAAGTGCTTAAAATTTGGCCCTTTTAAATGTGCTACCAATTTGATCTACATAAGATTTTCTAGGATGACCCTTGTCATTTTAATGTATTTATATTATATACCCCAGAGTTTATGGGTGCGATATACCCTATGGTGACAATACTTATACAAGTACACATTATTAAGTCAATATGATAAATTGTTAAAAATCACTTAAGACAATTTAAAAAATGCAATAATAATATTAATCAGTATAAAAAATGATATATATTTCATAGTGGTCGAATATTAAATAAGTACACATTAAAAAAATACATAATGGCAATCTTCAAATTAAAAAAAAATGATATTGCTAAAATATCATCCGCTAATTCTATCTCGCTCATAGCGCAATGCCGTTTATGCCGCCATAAGAACTGCATGCTAGAGAGCATTTGGCAAAACCACATAAACTATTGTTGTCTCAGACTTCTCACAAATCTACTATAATATCACTTTTCTACAATTGGATTCTTCCACTTACTATAGTTTTAATTAGAGTAATACACATTCAAACTTTCCATTTGGTATAGGTATCATATAATTTGATTTTTAGTGTAGAATTAGATATAATAAAAATATAAAGATGAGAAGAAGATGGTTGTTTGAGTTTTTAATATGTATCTAAAACATGAAAAAAAAAATAGTAATATAATTTTCAATCACATTCAACATAATAATTTAAATAACAATATATGTACAAAATTCATCAATCACAACAAGAAAACACTCTATTATTGCATAAAAATTAATGGACAAAAGCAGTAACATATACATTTTTTAGCAACGATTGCATTGAGGAACGACCGTAATACTTTGTATTAATAATCACTTATATCATCTACTCTTTCATAGAAAACATGTACACGTTATATGTTCATGACAAAAATTGCACATGAAACCATCACATGTTTTGAAAATGAAGTCACAAACTGCTCACCACAGATTAAAGTTTATACTCACTTTACTTAATAATATGTTATGCGGAATAATTCACTATGATGTCAATTATCCAACAAATACTGATACTATTTCTAAATGTCAAAAATCTTTTATAAGGAAAATTTATCAAGAAATGTTAATGTCATTTAGAAAACTTCTAAAAGAATTTGGTCGATTGAAATATAACACAATCAGTTTCGATGTTTTACTTTATGATATAGAAAAAAAATTTCAACAATTTTTAAAATGCAATTTCTTTTTAATCATTGCAATTAAAAATATGGCAATTTCTAAAAGGTGCAAATGCTTAAATTGTTAGTTTATGATAATAATTTTGAAATTCGATAATACTTACAAATAAAGGAGTAGTTTTTGAATTTCATGATTATATAATTTTTAATTTATGAAAAAAGTATATTGCAGTAGAAGAAAATATAATTTTAACGAGATGAATGGTAGCAAGCCTACATTGAATTTTTACAAAGATAATGTTACGAACAATAGACTACATGTTTCAGTCACAACATAGAGTTACACCAGGTATTCATCACCAAATATTTTGGTAAACTTTAATGTGAAAAAATATTGTAAAATAATACATCATTTCCCCTCATCTCCAAGTTTAAGTATTAGAAATCTAATATGCCAATCTTCAAGGTTATAAATTTATATCTATTAATTAGCACTGATTGTAATTAAGCAAATTATGGACTGGCTCAGAAATGTTGGTTGTCATGCGTGGAGGGCGCAGGAACGGGTGGACGTAGTCTTTCGTAGAAAAGCATGTAAGCGGGACATCGTAATACCTCTTCCAGGGTCGCCTCGCGCACCATTATATCACTCGTATACCACCACCTGAACATTTGTACAAATATAACATCATAAACTTGGTTAAAAATGTGAAATAAACATCCTTTTGTGTAATGTATTTTATAGTTAACCAAGGGCATCCTCAAAATACGTTATGCAAAATATATCTGTTTCAGACCAATAACCCACTTTGTCATGCTGAGTCACATTTGTTTGAACCTCAAGCACACATTTACTACTCTTAGTAGTCGATTTCATATAGAAATTATACTGCATGGAATCAATCATACATTTTCCACATTTATTCATCATAATCTCCTTATTATTAGAACAAGTTTGATTTAATATGGAAATTAGAATAAATCAAATGATTTTACTAAATAGCTATACATACTTAACTATTTCTTTGCTATGATTATCTTTTTTTTATATTGACCTAATTAATATCTGTTCCAAAATAAAAATAAATGTTTATTGCATACAATTCAATATTTCAAAAAAAAAATTCCCCACATACATGTAGTGGATAAACTTTCGACCTCAAATAAATCATTGTTAATTATTATCTCAATTATAAGATTCACCTTCTTTGAATGAAAATGAAGAGTTATTGAATCGAAGGTGGTAAGTGTTTTACTCTACAACATAAAGCTCTTGCACTCATACTAACGGCTGACTGTTTTTTAAGTTTGAGAGGATGTTTGGTTTTGTCAAATTGTCAACAATTTCTCTGGCTGATGAAATATAATTTTGTAATAGTTGTGTGAATAACATGTATAAAAATCAAGTATTTAACTATAAGTGAATTTAATTGATTTTTCTCTGCACTTTACAGCGTCTATCAGAAGTTATGGTCAGTGGAAAGTGTATAGCGATAATGGATGGATAACACATATATAAAAATCATCTATTCAAATTTAAGTGAAGTAACTGTTATTTTTACTCACCTTTCTCACCTGATACCGTCTTCTAAGTACATGAAACGCTATTCAGAATATAAGATTTCATATATTTAAAAATAAGTTGTGTCTAATGGCACCAGGATCTTACCCTATTATATAAGATCTATATTAGACCCTAATTATAATGGTCTGGAGCCCTAATTATAATTGTCATATAAGCCTATTGAGAGAATTCAATAGAAGTTTATTAAAATACTAAATTATAGATATACAACAGAGGCACAAATTGACTATGAAGGTAGTCTTTGTTCACATATAATATTCTTAAAAAAACACCGAATGTTATTTGATATGTTATTACTTCACAAAATTTTAATTTAATCCTTTATCTCTTGCTCACA
Organism: Eumeta japonica; assembly: GCA_005406025.1. Classification (NCBI taxonomy): domain Eukaryota; kingdom Metazoa; phylum Arthropoda; class Insecta; order Lepidoptera; family Psychidae; genus Eumeta; species Eumeta japonica. The sequence goes on from BGZK01001622.1 coordinate 93,939, forward strand.
TCTGTGCAAGCGCCCTTAATGTAGAAACACAAAAAATCAAAATCTTTAAGCTACTATATTCTAAAAAAATTATACACACAATCCGTGTTTATATTGCTCTTTTGAAACTTATAACATACAATTTTCAGAAGTAATTCTATTTAACAAGAAATCAAATAATTTTAAACAATAATGTGCAAATTGTGTTATGTTATTGACAAGAAATAACTAAACAGTCACAATAATCATTGTATTTTTTTAAGCTGTTTACTGTGCTTTTATAATTTGTTTTAGTTGATTACTGTGCTTTTATTTTTTTTAATGTACAAGTTTTTGTCTTTACTTCGAAGTATAAAATGTTATAATTATTTATTTATTTTTTAGAACTATAGGTATTTTTAATTGTATATCTAATTTTTAGTAATTAACTTCGCCTGCTTGGACATAGAATGTGTTCCTTCATCTTTTATACTAAACAATTTTCCTGTCAATCGCTTGTTCCTGCTTCAATTCTGATCTCGGTATTGTTTCAAATCAGATCAAATCAAAAATATCTTTATTTCGTAGGTAATGAAATTACACTTAAAATGCGTCATTAATAAATCCTTTTTGACATTACCCCACATTCCAAATGCTGATTTACCTAACGAACAATGAGTAAGGAACTCAAGGCTTGCTCTTTTTACTCATCAATACAAAGGATTGAGTAATTAATAATTAAGTTGAAATTTAAAAATAATATGAAATAACCTGATAGCCGAGCAGTATATCTTTCTTTCAACAAAATGGTTATACTCAAAAATGACAAATTTTGAATTTCAGCTGGAATTTCATTATAAAAGCGCACACACTGGCCAGATTCCCGATCTCGTTCACAGTCTTGATTCTAATTCTGATCTTACATTTGATTTCAACTCCAATCTATTTTAAATTTCAGTCCCGGTCTCATCCCTCAATTCAATTCCCTGTCCCGCTTTTAAGTCTGCTACCGGTCACAATTCCGATCTGTGCAAAACCATGACAAATGCTAATATCAAAATAAAATGTAAACTATAGATTATGTTAAAACATAGTCTATATTTTATCCAAATAAAATAGAGAGTATGTGGGAATAGTGTAATTTTCTATGTTGTAAAGAATTTTTACACACATTTATTTTTATATATAGTCAAACCTGGTTAAATGAGAACTGGATAAGTGAGAGTACTAGCCAGGACCCGTCATTTTAAGTTCGCAAAACCTCTATTAGCGAGAAACAGAAACCTCTGTAAGAGAGAGTCGTTTTTCCCTCGTGGACCTCCGTAAGTGAGACTGCTACTTATCTTTACCTCTATAAGCGACAGTCGAGCTTTATTTATTTATAAATACACACATAAAAGATACACACATACAGTAACAAACGACAAAACAAATTACAAATTTAACATCTGCCATTTTATGACTCATTCTTACTTTTCGTGGAACTTTCTACCATTGTTTTTGTATTGTTTTCTCGTCAATATTGTACCTATTCTATTTCGTGGAACTAAATAACGTTGTTATTTTATCGCATTCTTTTCGAATGGACACGTGTGCCTGTGTACCGAGAACAAACCGACGACAATATCGTTAAGAATTGTGTGAACACCTGTATTGTTGGAAATGATAGTGGAGACTCTGAAACAGAAATAAAGATCATTCCAATGAAGTTAGCTTTAAATGCGTTGGAGACGGTCTACCAGTACTTTGAATATGCGGCGGTTGTTGATCAAGAAATATTCGACAAAATTTATGAGTTAGAGAAAAACATTCAAAATACAAAAACAGAAATCCAAACGAAATTGATGGATTTTTAAGTGTAAATAAGTTCTAAATAAAATAAAATTACATAATGCATGAATGTTTGTTTTGTTTTCGTAAGCATCTTGATACCTACCCTTATAAAGTACTTATACGTCGAAATCTAATGAACGTAACATATACACACTATTAAAAATATATGTTATGCATATTATGCACATAATTTTATTATATTACATATTTACTACATTCGTACTTGCTGTGACTTGTTATTGCTGCGTACCTCTATAAAAGAGAAACGCTACCCACATACCTGCATTAGCAAAGAAACTCGGGTTAGTGAGAAACCTCTATAAGCGAGAATGAGATTGTGCTCCCTTGAACTCTCGCTTATCCAGGTTTGACTGTATTTCATAGTGGTATAAATTTTATCATACATCTTTTTAGAACAAGTTTACCAATGCAACTCTAACAGAAATATATCATTGAAAATATACTTATAAATAATAGAAAATAATAGAGACATGACCCTAATAAATGCTCGGTCAGACTGGAAGCGCGGGCGCGATCATGAGGCCGGCCGCGCAGCGCACTACGGCACAGTACTCACGCGTCAGCTTTTCTAAGGCTGTCAGTACGACATTTCTAAATAGATGTTTTAAGCTATTTTTCTCAGAAATGCCTACTTAAATAGCAGTTTCTTTATCAAAACTGTTTTATAAGGGGAGATTTATATTTGCGAAAAGACACATAATAAAATCTGTCCTGTATAAAAATTCTTTCCAACATAGAAAACTACACTATCCCCACATAGTTAGTACAGTGCAATCTCAATAACTCGAACCTCGTCAAGTCGAAATCCTCAGTAAGTCGAAAAAAATTGCCATTTCCTTCCGATGACCCCTAAAATACCCGATTTATTTAGACTTTGTAACTCAAACAAAATGTTATTTCCCTACGAAGTATTGATAATACATATTTATACTCTATAACTTGAATTTCAAAAAGGAGGCTCCATAAGTCATAATTGGTAAAATAATATGACGTCTTATTTGGAATTCCCCGAAATAATAGCAATAAATTCCAAAATGAATGTTCGGGTTCGGAGCTTCTAATCTATAGTTTTTGTCTTGTACACGTGCAATGAATGAATACATTCATGAAACTTTCTGAGTAATACAGCTGTGAACGTTATGTTTGTTCCTTGTCGACACAGTCATATGTATCTCGAAGTTCTTGTTAAGTTGAAAACTCGTTTACTCAAATTTTTTTGCATTTCCCTTGACATTCGAGTTATTGAGATTCCACTGTATTTTATTTGGATATAATATAGATATTTTCACATAATTTATAGTCTACCCTACTGGACCCTCCCTCTCGCCCTATTGTGAAAAACATGTTTCGTTTCACCATTTATAATAAACAATTTCATAATCATACCTCACTCCATAAAAAAGTTTCACACAAAATTCAATTTTTCCCTTTTATTCTAATTAAAAAGTGAATCTTAAAAATCTCTTCATAATGGATACCTACTCCCTATAGGGAATGTACTTGCCAAATTTTCAAGTTTGTAGTACATATACTTTCTGAAATTTCGTGATTAATCAGTGAGAAATATATATGTATATATATACATATATCTCTGCTTATATAGTTCTGCTCACCTCTATGGGAGATAGGTGCAAAGTATACATGTAATTAAAATTTAATAAATTTTAATTACATGCATACCTACATGCATGCAAAGATTACAGAGCTCCATACATCACAATCCTAACACATCAAACATGCAATAAATCCATCTAAAATTTATTTTAATGTTCTGTGAGATTTAGAAGGCAAAAAGTAACTGTTTCCATAGTAAATTTTTTTATTGACCAAAAATTAATTCCAATTAATTACCAAGGCATGTATCGACTTATTTATTGCAGATGTTTCTAGTATAGTAATATACTGCGGTTGTGAGTGTCCATGGGCTGCAACAGCCAGCAAAAAAGCTTAAAAGAAGTTTATTTTATACATTTAATTATTTTATTAAAGTTTTTGGTATTTTAATTATCTGCAGTCTTTTAAGTGTCTTAATTTGTTGCTTACTCACGTTATTAAAACGAGATATAATATAACATAAAGTAATAGAATTAATATTTCAGCTTGATCAATGTAATTTGTATGCAGATATAATTTTCTTTTCAGCAGTTGGCGCTGAACATTCTCCTCTCGAGATTTCGCTTACAAATGGTGTTGTACATCTATAATACTCATAGGCCTTTTCAGATTCCCAATCTCTCTAATAAGGGGCCACTCGACACTGCAATCCAAACCTTTTTTCACCGGCAATTGTCAATTTTATGAACAATGTGACATATGCAGTGTCATTTAAATTTGCTGATTTTATCTTCCAACTTTTGCAATTTTTATTTCCAAAAAACCTTTCAGATATAACTCTTTCGATCACTTGACACAGAGAGATGTCAAAACAATAAATTCTATCTTTCTCTGCAACTCCTATCAAAATAAAATTCTTCATTTAGATCCATTTTACATAGGTTGAAAAAACATGAAGTACCTCTTGGCCTCGAAACCATTGCCGCGACGATAAGTAGCAAAGTGTCCAGAACGTGGGCCGCCCACGTGCACCACCACAGCCACCAGTGAATACATGGCACGTTCATCACTGCTCGCGCCGCTCGACAGCGCCGACACGCTCGACCGCACCGCTCCTCCGCCGCCGCCGCCGCCGCTCAGCAATGCCGCGAGGTCCACTTGCTGCACATCCAAAACTTAATTATTTATTTACTTCTTGAATACTGAAGACTCTACAAGCAAATATAACATTTTTAAAATGCTTTATTAGCAACGGATATACAGGATTATTAATTTTGGAATGAAAACAAAAATATTCAAACTAATAAGATTTGTATTAAACACTAAAAACTTAATTAAATTCTAGAATATCTTTATTTCATAAGTCACTATCTAACACTTGAAAATGTTGTAATGGTTATGAACTTATCTCTTTACTTGTGGTCCCAATTTTATTAATTTTTGTAAGCAATTCTTGTATTTGGGTAGTTCTCCAAAAAAAATCGAAAATCATGTCCATTGTAGTTTCATGTGTTAACAGCATGACATCAGCTTATTATTTTTTATAAACACTATGGAACTAAAGCTACATACACCATGCATTATTTGTGTTTTTGTTCCTGGTGAAGAGTATGAGTTGAGCGAATACCCTAAAAATCATTCCCTCATCATGTCCTAGACTCAATATTATGACAATATAATTTTGTTAATTCATCTCATTTTACAGAAATGTTAATTATGATATCATTGTTTACTTCAAAAACACTACTTTGAATAAAAAATATTACTTTCATTGAGTAAAGAATAATAAATTATTCTATAATTGATTTTTTATCTTTGTCTCAGCAAAACAATCATTCCCTCACATTTTATAAACACTTGTCCAATATTTTTGTATTTGACTTTTAGCTACCACATTAATGAGTTATTAACAGTTGGAAACTCTGTCAGTGTGACCTTACCATCATTATTGCCCGACGCGAAAGGATTTAATGAAGTACTGATTTTTTTATGAATTATTGAATTATTAAATTTTCATACATCATTCCCTCATTTGAAGTTTGCACAAGATAATTGTTTTATCTTTTCATAATTATTATATACTAGCTTTTGCCCGCGGCTCCGCCCGCGTAGGTGTAAAATGTATTCTTTCATCTTGTTCATATGGAAATTTTTTTATAGGGCCTATTTATACACATTGATGATATAACCACAGCCCCTATATATTCGTAGCTATTTCCTTTACATGCCTGATGTTTTTAAAGCAATATAAAGCGACAGCTTAAAAATGGTTGGAAGATAAACATAATTCATACCTACTGATTTTTTATACATTTCAGTTTACACATAATATAACTATTAATTAAAATGAAAATTGGTCCAGCTATTCTCCAGTTATAAGTGTTCGAATAATTATATTGTGTAATGTATGTAAATTGGAACTAAGTATTTTTTAAGATGAACTCGCTAATATGTATTATAGGTATTATAAACGCTATAGTTTGTAAGGATAGATAGGTATGGAAGTATATGACGATTGATGGTAGTGTAAAAGTTATAGGTGGCTACTGCAATATACTCCTATAAACTATGTTAAACGATTTATTTTGGTCTGTATAAATATGCAGATTTTGCGATTTAGAAACGCGTGAGCAAGCCAAATAGAGCTGGCCGTGGGAAAAACATTGCGTGCTCAAATGTATGCCTGCTACCTTTATGGTCTGACCCTGCCGCCGGACCGCACCGTAATATCGCGCACTCGCTTGTCATTCGTCGTAGCTATTCAAATATTTGTCCAAATTATGGAGTGTAAAAGACAAAGTTTATCTACTTTAAACACCAGATGCGATAAAAGTATGTATTTTGATATAAGGATCAATTTGTTACTACCAAATGTGCGTTAGAAATAAATTATCAATTATTATTGCATTTATGGTTCACATTTTGGCGATAATGGCTGACACATAAAAGATAGATATATGCTGTCACAGGCTTTTTTGTAGGACTATTTAAGATAAACATTTCCATTATACATTATATTCGTGTAGTTCCAACGGATTTGCGGCGCACGCCAGAATAGCTCGCAGATGACAGATTTTTTTCCTGCTTACTTGACACTTATCGTTATTTTTTGAATAATTCACACTATATCTTTATAAATTATAGCCCATGTGTTATTCTGATGTGTAAGCTATATATTATTGTACAGTGTCATCGAAATCCATTCAGTAGTTTTTGCGTGAAAGAGCAACAAACATCCATCCATATAAACTTTCGCGTTTATAATATTAGTATAGAAGTATAGATTCTTGAAGACTTTAGGAAGTGCAACATTAGCCTTCAATTACAAATCAAACTCAGATTACATATAACCAAATTTTGTTGGTTATATTTGATTTTCATCATTCCCTCACCATCATTCCATCCACCATTATGGAAATTATAAATAAGGGAAATTATTATTGTAAGTATTATGAGTAAAGTAACGATACATAAGTTTTCCATCGTCAATATTATTATCCACATTCACCATGAAAGGTTTTTGTACAATGTTCAATGAAAAACTTAACAATATCACAGTTTTTTGAAATATAAGAGCCGAAAATAGCTGCTGTGATTTTAAACAAGTTCCAAATGTTAAAAACTAATTTTTGCAATGAATAAATTTGTATTCTTGAAAAAAATTGATAAAAGTGTCCTAAATTAAGCATACTGATGTATAAATAATAAATATATAAAAAGATTACTCCCTCACAATTGATTTTTTTTCGACTGTTTTGATTAAAAGTATGAAAAGTTAGGGACCACCTTCTCAACTAAAATAAGGCTCTTATACACTATATGTCATATTAAAAAAAAAATCGCCAATTATGTAAAGTTATATATTTTTATTTTCGATGGTTATTTTTGAATTTTTTTGCAGGGCTACCCATATATAAAATTGTATATATTGATATCTCTGAAACACCTGTAACAATTTCAATAAAAATTTGTACTTTGATAATGTACTTCTAAAGTTTGTCCATATATGTGACTTTCCTAGAAAAACATGAATATAAATGAAAAAATATATATTAATTTAACTATTGGATATAGTACTGAGGTACCACGACATTGAATAAAATGTTCACAACAATAGATGGTTCAAAATTACATAAATTAAACAAATGACACCATGTAACATTACCATGAAAGCAGGTAGCAGGTAAATTTGGATACTATGTAGAGTTTGTACACTACATATCTAACTTTTTACTCTTGGAAATGAACTTAAGCCATTTTTCCTGTAGGAAATTTATCATATTCCTATAGCAAACTCAAAAGATGCCAAGCAAAACTTGGTTGTCCAGGCACTACTATCTTAAATAAGCTTTGCCTAAGTGTCCATTAATTATTACAGCATTCTCGGGCATTTGAGTTCTGCAATATTATGAGAGCTTGTATATGGTGAAATATTATGTTGCAATTAAAAATCACAAAACTGCCATTTTGTCCAAAACACACAATTGTCAAAGTGATTGTGTAAGTAATGGAGAACATTGTTTTAAGCACTAAATACCTTAGGTGGTTGCGCCGCAGTAAATGGGTCAAGACAAAGTGTCTCAGGAAAAGACACAAACTCAGAGCGCTTCGTGAGGCCAGCCTCGGTCCACTGTACACGTGCTATGTGTAGACAAAGGCACGCTGGCAACTGGCACATAAATATTAATTAAGTATTTAATATGTTGTGTTTTTTAAATATTTTGTGCTAAGGTTAAAATGGTTTTAAGTTATCTGTACATACATGATAGAATACTAAATAGTCCTTGGAACTACTCAATTGATTCTAAAACGTATTATTCATTTTGTGGTTTCACTTTAATAAAATATTAGTGTAATAGTGTAATGTGATGATAATAATTTTACATTTTGGAGTTATGAGACAAACAAACATAGACACATATATACTAATGTAGAAACTACATTTTACTTGCATGTTGTTCGCATGAATGAAAAAAGGCCATTCAGCAGCCGAAATGGAAGTAGATTTCATTTTATTTCATATGAAGTATGTAATTTTTGAATTTTCAAAATTTTAAATTGTGTAATTTCTAAACTTGTTGACCGATTTGGCTCATATATGAACTCGACTTTTGTAATCATCCATAGAATATGTATGTTGAGTTCCATTAAAATCTCTAAAGAATTGTAGATGCTATTGCGCTGACAAGCCCCGCATTATATATATATATATATATATATATATATAAAATACTTACATATATGAACTTTTGAACCATATGTATTTTCTGACTCAGCTCATCGAGTTAAGTCAAAAATTTTCAACACGAGAATTTCCCCTGTCCGGACCACCGATACAATGTTTATAAATTTCGCGAGCGCGGCTCTGCGCCGCCGAGGGACATGAGGACAAATACTATAGTTAGATTTTTCTGAAATTTACTAACAATGCAATCACCAATGCGACATCTATCTATGAATAGTATTCAATGCAGCTGAAACTGCAATACTTAGAATAGATTTAGGAAGGAAATATGCACCAAGGAAGCAGTCAACAAAATTTATTTGAAATTTCATTCTGTAATACATTTTAGTTTGTGAGGAACAACATCAAAAAAACTCTGTACTGTACCACAAAATTTCTATTTGTATTAAGATCATATAAAATGAGATAGGGATATTTCTCATCAAACCAGTATCGCAAAAGCGATCTATAATAGAGGAATAAACAATATCTGATCTTTAGAGCAAAAAGCAAAATGCCACATTCAGGATTCTGGTGAACAAAATGAACGCTTACCTCTCCTGTTTTTGTATAATAAAGGACTTTTATTTATTTTTTAATTACCTATTATCATTATGAAATCAATAGATCGTGTATCATCTAAGAAATTAATAATACCTATAAGATTAACATTGTTAAAATAATAGAGTTCTCTTTCTCGCAATACATGTTAACAAATTTTATTTCTACCCATAAAACAATGTTAGATTTCTGTACTGTGAAATGCCATTTCAAACAACATAATTAATGTCGTAATACTTTACCCTTAGTGGGATACAGCTTCAAAGACTACAATAGTATAACTCGAAAGAAGTCAGTGCTCACTCTCAAAACTGCATTGAGCCCTTTCTGTGCATTACCACATTTCTCTATCAAGAACGTAAAGTTTTAACAATAAGACAACTTTACATGGTACAATACTACACCCAAACAACATAAATTTACTTTTCATGACAAAATCCATGTGTCAAAGAGAGATGATATCATTTCAATAATAAAAGTTACAATATATTTTGCCTTTAAATCCAATCTAGCGGCTATTATTTACAACATAGTACAAAAAACTATAGAATAAACCTAAATATTTATGATAAAACACATCTCAACTGCAAAAAACCTACTGATATTGTTAAGAATCTTCAACTATGATACCACTGAAACTACAGTGGAATCTCAATATCTCGAATGTCAAGGTAAATGCAAAAAAATTCGAGATAACGAGTTTTCCACTTACAAGAACTTCGAGATACATATGACTTTGTCGACAAGGAACAAACAACGTCCACAGCTGTGTTACTTAGAAAGTTTCATGAATGTATTCATTCATTGCACGTGTACAAGACAAAAACTATAGATTAGAAGCCCCCCAAACCCGAACATTCATTTTGGAATTTATTGCTATTATTTTGGGGAATCCCAAGTAAGACATCATTATATTTTACCAACTACGACTTACGGAGCTCCTTTTTGAAATTCGAGTTATAGAGTATAAATATGTATTATCAATACTTCATAGGGAAATAACATTTTGTTCGAGTTACAAAGTCTAAATAATATGAGATACCGCATATTTAGGGGTTCATCAGAAGGGAATAGAAATTTTTTTCGACTTACTAAGGAGTTTTGGACTTAACGAGGTTCGAGTTATTGAGATTCCACTGTATTCTAATTATTCCTTTGTAAACATGAATATTACAACAGATTTTGCATGTTTCAACTTTCCATAAAATTTACCCTTTTATACGTTCTTCACAAAACTAACAAACACACATACATATTTTCCACCTATGTCAGTATTGATTTATTCAACAGTAAGACGTACAATTAATCTAGATTATTGTATTAAATTAACATGCTGTAAATAATTGCAACTATTTTTTTAATAAATGAATTTGAATTACTTTGCCAAAGCGCACTGTCTTGATGTGTTGCGTGTAGGTGGCGTCGTCGCCGTCAGCAGGCCGGCATTTGCTGCAGCGGACACCTTTTACGCGCTCGGGCGCCGTGAACGCACGCAATAATGCTGCGACACAAATACAAAATAAATTATGATCATAACACTTCTCATATTTTTACAACTTTCAAGTTGATGGTCCTTTTTCAGTTTTAACTTTAGATGGAAACAAAATCAAACATTAATTTTTTTATGAACACATTGCTGCTGTGTTCTCTAGCCAACTACAAAGCATAATTTTCTCTAATGTTATCAATTGACATTATTGGAATTTTAGTAGTTTTTAGTATTCAAGACACAAAAATAACATTATTACAGTAGATAACTACAATTTAAATAAATCAAAATAATCAAAACTTTCTAGGATGGTATTTTTCATAAATTTTGTCTTTCTCTAATATTAAAAAGCGTTTATTTGATTTCTGTATCATATAAAAACTCTGTTTAGCAGCACTAGCAGCAATATGTGTTCAGCAATTCTCTATTTATATACAGTCTATTTATATCCCAAACGAGAGTCCTACATATGCAGGGCTGTCATTTTGGTTCTATAAAAGTGTTACAGAATTCATTTTGTTTCATTGTGTTTTGAGATCTATTTGTATATATATGTCTGTATTTGTAATGAAAAAACTTGAAGATAAAAAGCATTATGAAATGAATACGGAGACCTTGAAAATTTTTGAAAAATGAGAAATAATCAGACTGTAGAAAATTGTAAAAAAGTCACTGATTATATGAAATTACCATAGAGTACACTGGCAACTATAATTAAAAAGGGAGAGGATAATGAAAAGAAAATTGATTGCATTCAAAATTTATAATTAGAAGAAGGCTTACTTGAGCAATTTATTTTAAGAATCGGAAAAATAACATTAGTGTAAAATAAAAAAATATTACAAGAAAAAACTGGTAACCGCTTTGAGATATGGAAATTGGTAAACCTGTGTACTTACCGGTGGGTAAACACACAGATTGATGGCCGTAAAACTATCTTCATGGCGATGACTGAATAGTTTTACAACCATGAAGTAATTGGTGGCTAACAAATGCAAGAGATAAAAGTAATTTTGTAAAATATAAGCCCCTATAATAGGAATTTATGTTTCATATACCTCTTTTACTTAAAATTGTATAGTAAAGAATACTCCTATAATATATAAATATCATGGTACAAAAACCACCACAAATCAAAACTTATTTTAAGCTGAAACTTTTATAACTCAAAAATGTTTCTGTGCATTTTTAGAAGTTTGGCTCATATAAGCTCTTGTGTAGGAATGCTTAACTACAACATTTTTATAATATCCTGTAATGTCAATTAAAAGCAGTACAGAGAATATATTTTACACTTGCCTAAGAGAATATAACAATGTTGTCAAATAAAAAATGAAAATATGTTATATAATGATGGTTACGTCTAACTTCAAAAACTCATCTGAGGAAGGTCAACCTGAGTCTTAAGTATAGAAACACCAGTGGTAAAGCAAATCCCTGCATTTGTTCAAATACATATTTGACACAGCCTATGAAATCAGTTTACTAAATTCGTCTTTAGAAACTTTGTATTTATATAAAGGCTATAGTAATAAAAAATCTTTAATTTCGAACTTTACCCCCAAAAATCTAAATCCAACCAATATGGTCCACACTGACTGTTTCTCTAACAAAGAAGCAGCTTGAGGGTATTAATTATCAATTAGTTCAACAAAAAAAGACAATATTGTGAAAAAACCATACATCAAAGAGATATAAAAAGCCCAATATTATATGGGGCTTTTTACATATTTTTTACACAGTATATATTCTCATGTCATATGTTTATCATTTATATGAGATGAGAACATATATTGGCGAGTTGCACCAAAACTAAAAATGTAATTTGTAAAAGCAATACATAGAATTCAAAAATTGTCCATATATTATTTGTGAAATTTTACAGATTATGATACAAATTAAGCTTTTACTTTTGGTGTATAGTATTGAACATGTATAATAACAAGTTTGATAAGTTACATTACAAGATCTCACTTTAACAATCACTGAATTATCTGTTAGATAAGAATTTAGTGAGAATTAGAATATTATTATTGAAGTTGAGAAGATTGTGAGAATGCAATGACAAATTAAAAAATGTTTGATATCCTCACCTGTTAAAGTAAAGGAACTTGTGATGCCTCCAATGCTACCCATAGAAAGTGAAATGCTGTCAAATTTGTCATAACGAATTGGACTCTGTGAAATGCAAGAAAAGTAGTTTAGTTTTCAGTAAATAAGAAATTTGATTGCTTGATAATATTTTTTTTAATGGTTAGTAAGAACCTTGGCAGAACAAACAGTACAGTCGAGTCTAGAGGCGAGAGAGCCTCGGAAAGGTGGAACGGCAGCGGGTCGGGGTGTGGCGGCTGGCCACCGACGTGCCACAGCACCCAAGTGACAAAACGATCGAGACACACCACGCTGCAACCCACCACGTTCGTTTGCACCCAAACCGCCGCTGGTGAGCGTCGCCGATGCGGGATCAGGATCCCGTTCCGGTTCTAAACAAGACTCTTATTATAACATGAAACCTCTGTAAATATATAAGTAAACTTAATAATGTAACTAAATACAACATAGAAAAAAATATCATTGTTATTAACATTTTTGTTTTGAACAGTTAAAAAAAATATTTATATTAATTAAAGATTGTATTCTTCTAAAATATACTGGACCGCATACCACTAAGTCCATATTTTGTGTTGCATCAACATAGTAATACTGAAGCAAAATAAAAACTAAAAACATGTAGATAATAATTATTTCATGTCTTACCAAGATCGATTAACTCAGGTTCTTGCGAGCGTAAAGCACTAAGGGTAGCAGAAGGTGTAGGAGGAGTAGAGTCAGACCGTGTATGTAGGGGTGCTCCAGGTGGCGTAGCTGGTGATGCCAGTGCAGACCATGCGCGGCCTCCCGCCAAACTCAATGCATCTGACAGGCAGCCCGGCTTCAATTGTAATAAATGTCAAACTGTAGGTAATGTTAATATGATGAACAGAAAGTCCAATAATATGAGATTTACAACATAATACATGTACAAATTGTAACTACAATTTAAGATTTTTGTAGTGATTATTTTACTTTATTTATAATGTATACCAAAATTTAACTTTCAAACTCCACAAAACAATATTTTGTACTTGTGCAAACATATAACATTCCACCATCGAAAACATCTCAGTGTTACGTGGTAATAAAATGACTAAAATAATCAATGCTCATTCAATTATTATAAAGACCAAAACAGCTTATATAAATATCACATGACATGTGACGAAATTATTGATTTCACTTAGATCATTAAATATCACAAAGAACATTTTAAATACATAAAATGTACTCACTTTTTTGGCCATGGCTTGTGTCTCTTCCTCTATACAGGAAAGCAGCACATGAAGTAGTTCATGTGCATCTTGCTGATCAGGGGGCACAACCCAACCCGCTGCTCGAAGACTCTGTAGCACACCCAGTGGGCATACGGGAGTACCACGTGCCGTCTCATGTGTCCCATTTACAACTATTATAAGCACAAATCAATTAATGCAGTAACCAAAATTAATCCCTCAAGTTTTTTCTTGACTGTATTGTTATTTTGAATAAATATAACTTATATCACAAAACATACAAATGAATGCCAAGTTGATTAATAAAAAAATTCTTTGATTTGTCAAATGTAAATTACATCTACTTATAATAATGATTACAAATAAAATGTGTAAGTGTACAAAAGAAAGTAGAAAACTTAAAATAGCATATAATTCTAGTTGAACCAAGTTATTCATCTGCAAAGTCCTATCAAATTTAGTTCAATAGTTTTTGTGTGATAGCATACAAAACAGGCTAATATGCAAATAAAAATTCTTAAAACCGTTGTTTTTATTTCAGACCACTTTAAATAATCGATTTCAATTAGTTTTTTGAAAATATCTGTAATTTACAAACACAGGCTAACTAATTTTATAATAGTATACTAGTTTTTACAATATACAAAAAATGTCTCAGTTTACAGTTCTCAGTTCACTTGGTTGTACTTTAACATTTTAAGATGTGTAACATTTAATAATAGTACTTTATTACAAACACCCTATGTTATGTCACACATTCATAAATAACTAATATATAAAATAAACAAAAATGTAATATATATAATAAAATAATAAATAATGTTTCAAAGATGTTTTATTTTCATATCTCAAAAGGAAAAAACCCTTTATAGGAACATTTTGTGTTATTGATCATCTATCACAACCAATTGCTTCGAATCCACTGAACCGATAAATCAAAAAATTGGTATATTTAAAAGTCTGATCAAAACATGAACATTAACGTAAATAAATGAATTTTGAATATGAAGTCAGTTTATGGAGACAAATTAGAAAATTGTAATAAAAAAAATTGGATACTGTACCATGCAAAACCTAATTGTTAGTGTTCAAATATAAATGTTTTTTTTATTTAATAAGCTTTAACACTTTTATTTCAAAAATTGATGAAAATTGACCACACTCCTCGTTATCCCTGAAACTAATTCTAAAATTTTGAAAAAGAAATACAAAAAATAATTTTTAATTGTAAATTACAAAAGAACCCTAAAAGGAGTCTATTGTTTTAAAATAACATGGTAAGTCTCTCAATGTGCATTTAGTATATATAGTTGACCAATGCAATTATTCACACGTATCAACTAGTAATAATAACATTAATGTATCTGAATAATATAATGAATTAAGCACTTACCATCAATTACTGTATAGAGTGTTGTAATCATACTATTATTTCCTTGCATCTTAGAATATTTCCTCAACCAATCTATAAAAATGGGGCAGGCTGCTAATGCTTGCAGTAGTGTATTTAAAAAACAGGTACGACCAAGGTTTTGAAGTCCTGCAATTTGACCCCTGCGTTTCCGTGTCCGTGGTGCGCCACCTGGACCCCACAGCACGAAAGCACCCACTACCACGGCGGCCGTCAAGCCCGCAGCCATAAGAATTCTATCTCCACTATCCATTACTTTCGGTTCAAATCCCCAATAAAATTACAAAATAGCAGATTTCTTAACAATTAAATTAAAACTTGTCATTCTTTTTCATTTTTCAAAAATAAGCCATTATAGTACATTACACGCCGCATATAAATAAACTTACTATCTACAACATTTTATTGAATTACTAAGAAAATCATGTTATCGCCATAAAACATCAAGACATGTAACCAAAGAAATAATCCGAAATAAAAAGCAAGAATAAACCACCAAAAACACAAAAAACTAGTTGTCAATGGCAAACACTAATTTGAAATAGTTAGCAGTAGCTGTCAAATAGTTGTCAAAACATATAGAACTGATTACAGGCGATTAAAGTAAGCATAGAGAGTGAGAATAGCAACACACTCCTTTCTATTTTAACTTGTTTTTTCTTAAGACGTTTGTAATTTAAAAAAGGGGTAGAAATAGAATTGACGAACACGCCTCTGACAAAATTGCACATTTTTTACAATTTATAAAAAACATTTATGGACGATCTAAATTAACGTCTAATATCGACAATTTTATTTTTGCACTTTGTTTTCACAATAAATTCTTAAATTTTTTAGAATGTGTTTTTGTAACAGTAAACAACCCAATATAAATACGAGAAAAGTTTATATAATACGAACCAAATTTATATAAATTAATTAAATGTCTGCTTGTTCAAGCTAATCTCCGAAACGGTGGAATGCAATGTGATCAAAGAATATTGCTTTACTCCCATATATTATTCGCCTAAGTACTAAAAGTGACAAAAAATAGCTTCCTGCGTTCCAAATGATGATTATATACCCCTAAAACCCAGTTAGAGTGACGGGCAAGTTTTTTTATTACCAAATTTATTTACTACCAAAAAACTTTTACGATTTTTTGGTTATAATGAAGATTAAATGTTTTACAAAACCTGTAGAAGGGGCTTTCAAATAATACTCCAGGTTGTTAATAAAAAACCTTCATGTATTTCTCATATTAAATTACCTTAGGTATGTTAGTTGGTTGTCAGTATCCAACCGACGCAATCAAACCATGGAAAATAAACATCTATTACGACAAAAACATTGAAGTTTCTTAAAAATAAATCTATACTTAATTAATCATGATATTAATTTATTTTAACACATTGTATTAATTTATTTTAGCGATTAATTTTAATAATACTCATTATAAAATACGATACTGCCAAACTCATACTTTCTACACAATTATGAATCTAAAGATTGCCGTAATTTACCACAACATTTAATATCTGAATATAATTTCGTTGACGATGTGGTTTAACCATGCTGTGGATAACTTGGCTGCAGCACGATAATGAGTTACCAGTAAGATACCACGCTCTCACAGATACAAATGTAAAGAATCAGCTTTCGCTATGTATTTTGTCCAGTGAGTAAGAGTTCCGGTGGCACACTCCCCCCTTCCCAACTTTGCTGTCCTTTCGTCATCCTATTCCCCATTCCATCACCCCATTCTTCCCTCTATTTGATATTCTATTCCTATCCAAACTATCCAAAAGGTTCGTTAAAGTTAAGTCAGCTACTTTCTGGTGGCTCGCACGCTCGCTTATCCTTTTAAAGTGCTAAGTAAAAAAATAATGTTCTATTTAATTTGATTAAATGAAATACGTCTCGAAATTTTTTTTTCATTTTATATATTTTGTGTAGTAACACATGTTCGAATTTCTGGAGAATAATAAAATAATGCTATTAGATCCAAAGAGAATGTATATTATATAGTTATATTAATTTACAGATATTAGTTGCACAGAAAAATCTTTAGATAATTCCTTTAGACAAAGATCAAAAAAATACACCTGAAGATACTCCAAACAAATGAAATGGTGCAACTTTTATTTGCTCAATAAGTAAGAAGTATTTAATATTATTATTTGATCCTGTTTACTTTTACTTTAATATTACAGTTCTTAGTCAGATATAACGTATATTATCAGCTTATCAAATCTCTCACTATTCTTTTTATGTCTATCTACGAATATTTCAAGAATTCATTTGAGAATAATTATAGGAATAAATGTATTGCAACTAAGACAATGAAAAAAAGGCTATGAAATTAATTATGACTGTTTAAACAGTGAAACCAACGGTATTCATTTCTTGTTTGCACTTTATTAACATTACTATTTTTATTTTAAAACTATTGAGTTAGATTACATCAAATGCTAACTCAATAGTTTCAGTTATTTTAGCGCTAGATTTCATTTGTGTTCAATATAACAGCAGTGTTAAAACAGAAGTGTCCTTTACATTTTAAACATATAATAAATCTATACATTTTTATTCATTATATACTTCGTTGCTGAAGCTTAGCCATGCCATTTGCAAAGAAGTTGATTATCTGCTGGAATACAAAACAGAAAACGTTTTATAAAAAAAAGTATTAAATTAAAATAATCGTAGCGATGCCCAAGGAAGAATCGAGATCAGCACTGGGATTATAGTACTTTACCGCTCTTCAATATTTATGTATTTAATAATTATAGGACTAGATTTAAAATAACATATTGGAAACATTGAATGATTTGACTAATGTCGATACATTATTAATGTGTTTAGATGACTCAGAGATTAACAAATTTTTTAACTTACATTTTTATGAAACAACTAATTTAAATTATTAAATAAAGAAAAATTACTAGGACTCTTTCGTTTTGGTATCGTATATACACCTACCAAGAAAATAGATGTGTACCCTTTACACCATTTTTTTTTCTTCGTTTTACGTTATTATTGAATTAAAGTATCTTTTCCAAATAATATTTTGATTTATTGAATATTTTAGTGGCTTTAAATGATATCTTCAAAAATTTGGTGGCTTAGGTTTACATGTAGAGTGTTAGCACATAAATTGTGCTAACAATAAGCATACCGAAAATTTTCAAACAGAAACTTAATATGGCAACATTAATTATACATATTATATATAATAAAAAATTACTTAGTACCTATATTATGAATCTTAATTTTACTGTTTTCCTATTTGATTTCTTTTTTTAGGTACTATTTAGGAATTATTGTGTTTGAGTATATACTATATGATTACTTATTGTGTCCGTAACGCGTTTTAATACTTTAACAAAATGTATTCGAAGGTTATTGTGTTTTTGTGTTTAGTATTTTCATCTATTAACGTGGAAGCCTCTAGTAGTTTTGACTTTGGTGATTTTCTGGCCACTGTTCTAGGACTGAGTATCGCGATTATAGGAATATTAGCTTGTCTTGGAAATTACGCAAGAAATAAAGCTAGAGATGAATTTTTTACATAAATATGCCAATGGAATGCGTCCAATTCAGTTTTTATAAAATGAAAATATTTTGGTATATGCGTCCAATTCAGTTTTTATAAAATGGATTTATTGCATCTAGTATATAATGTATTTTTTGTAATTCAATAAGACATTTTCAATACTTCTGTTGTATTTTAATTTTTTCTGTTTAAACCTATTGTTTTGACCACCAAAACACAAGTATCTCTTAACAAATAAAATATGGAAAATAAATAGTTTCATCATAGATTTTAATATTATTTATGTACAAATACATTGTTTATTTATTCTTATTGCTATAGGTACTTTTATGATATGAAATTCTATTTTGTCTTTGCTTAAGAATTTTGAAACTCGTTTGCAGGCCATGTTCAAAAGTAGGTGCATTTTAGTGGTCATAATTTTTAGCGATATCATACATGAAAATTTTTGAAAATGTCTCGCAAGCTGGATGCAGCCTGCTGGCTGGCTGTCGACCACATCTGCTCTAATGGAATGCAAGAAAAGTAGAGAGTTTAAGTTTTACTTGCCAGCAATGAAGTCGTTCTTTTAGAAGATTTTAAAAGATCTAGAATTAGTTATATATGCTTAATGTAAATCTATAAGAACATGTGGAAAACGAGTTAGGTTTATTATAAACTTAATATTATATTTAAAAATTAGACTACAATAAATTTAATACCCTTTAATAAAAGATTGTTGGAGGGATGACAAAGATTACTAATAAAAAGAATATCAATTAATAACAAAATAAGTTGGTTTTCCTTAATTACTGAAACAATCCTTTTGGAAGCATAGTAAAAGTGGAGTGACTTAAATTGAAGTATGTGTAAACAGTGAAATTAATAAGCTTTATAATTTCCTTTTGAAGTAAATAATAATTTGTTCCGCCTGTAATAAATATGTACAGTATGTAGTTACATTTAAATTGGTACAAACTGTGATCTCAAGCTGAAAATATAATGGAAAAATAATTCTATAAAAAATGTATCCAAGAATAAAAATCATGAAATAAACAAGATACCCGCGCCGGTCTTTGCCTCTGTCGACGTTTTTATCTTTCTTTACAGCCTCTTTTTAAATGTATTTATTTTGTGTAGTGGAACTTTGGAGAGGCAATAAATCTTGTTTGTTTATGTCAGACAAAGTATAAAGTCAGGGGAAAAGTTTTCTTGTATTTTATATACCAATTCAAGATAATTTTTCATATTTTCTTTACATTTAAGTATAATATACATGCCATTTTCAAGGTAGTGACATAATTCCATTGGTGTAGAAATTTTGGGACTTCTGATTAAAAAACAGCAATAAGTTTTGACAGTCCTCTCTTCATGTTAATCTAACACTCCCTAAAGAATTCTGAAGAGATCTAAACAGATGAAAATCTGAGAGTGCAAGGTCAGGGCTATATGGTATATATTTATACTTCCCAACGACACTCAACATTTGCCGAGTGGTTAAAGATATGTGGTCTGTCATTATCATGGTGAAAAACGTCACCCTTTCTGTTAATTTATTCTAGATGTTTAGTTTCTACTTCTTGTTTGAGTCTCATCAACTGTTATCAGTAGAGATCCGAATTGATGGTTCTGCCTGGCAGTAAAAACTTAGTGAATAATACCCTTCCAATCCCACCATACACATACCATTAACTTATTGTGAATTAGTCCAGATTTGGCTCTAGTCTGGAGCTCGCTTACCTTTTAACCTTGCACATTCTTGTAGGTAATCCGATTTTCATCACCAGTAATCATTCTTTGCAAAAACGGTTTGGTTTCATTATGTTTCAATAAAGAATCAGAAGCGAGTACACAATTCATTAGATTTCTTTCAGTGAGCTCGTGTAGAACAAAGTATAGTGTATTTCCAGCTTTTTTTTGAGATGGATCAAAACTGTTTTGCAGTCAATTCCCAGCTCTTTAGCTATGTCGTAAGAATTAATATGCCAATCTTTTCCCAAAATGGCTTCGACTTTATCTATAACATAACAGACCAGAGTGAGGTTCATCAGCTTTGACATCAAAATTACCAGACTGAAAATGCTTGAACCAGTTTTTGGTACTCTTACCAATACTGCATTGTAAAAATGCGTCACATTTTGTCCTTTTTTGTAATAAAACTTCAAAATGTATCAAATTTCCATGTTAGATGCACTTGTTTTAGTGGACAGAAAAATGGCAGGACACCATTAATATTTTTTTTAATATCATCTATTTAATGATTTCAAAACTAGCCAGATACAAACAGCACAACCAAAGAGATTTTGCTGTAACTTTTTACTTATAAAATATGAAACGTTTACCTCAACATATGATTAAGACTTGTTTGTTCTGGATTCCAGGACTTTCACCAATCGGCGAGTATAGTAGAGCGAAATTTGGCGCGCGGGAATTTTGTTTCTACGTTTAGCATTCACAAGTTAACTGCAATACTGACAAACGATCATCTGGATTGTAGCGATCTATTAGGATTGTATTTCTGAATATATGCCTTCTGATACTCTACGTTTTTTCCTTTTATCTAATCTAAAACTTCCAACCTCCGATAAGATCATTTCGTAACATTTAGTGTCAGAAGTAGAATTAAGATGCCAAAAGTTGATCAGGACGGATGGATGTCAGCAGCCCAGTCGGCAGATGATAGAGAGGTGGCAGAGGCTGCAGCTCTCCTAATGGTCATACCCCTAACACATGATTGGTGTTTCTCCAGATGGACAAGAATGCATAACTGATTACGCAGACTCACTCAGAAAGTAGGTTGATAACATCAATTACCTTGTACGTGAAAGTGAGTTACAAGCTAGTGAGAATCCATTAAAATAATTTTCGCCGTTTGTGAAATTATCTTGTGGAAACAGAAAAATATATCATTATAATTATTTGTAATGTTATCTGCAGCTGTATCAAAATGGATTAAAGTTTCTTTCTTTTTTTTATAAATCTGTTTAATGTACAATTGTTAAAAAAATATGGAAAAAGGATAACAAATGTGGAATTAGCAAAAAAGGAATGACCAAAATTGCAACAAAATAACAAAAATACTCTTCACCTCATTGATGGATATAATGTGGCAATATTATGATTTTTCCAAATTCTGTAACTCATTTCATGAATAAAAGAAAATCAACAGTCAAGCAGTCCTAAATACAGTCTTAAAACAGAATTGTATGTGGTTATAATAAAACATATGGTACAAGTAGATGGACATTTACTCTTTTTTATTAAATAAAATGTATTGAGTGCATGCACTTCACAAGACATATTTAATCATAATATAAAGTCACATACATTATATTATTTTAACTTATGTACTAATTTCCTGTTCTATAATTTCTATCTGCTTAATAACATAATTTTTTTTTGATATCTTTTCTTTTTGGTCCTTGTCTGGATTTTTAAGTGTACCTGATTTAATTTTTTCTTCTAATATTTCAATTTCTCTTAATTTCTTCCTAAGATTTTTAAGTTTCTTTACAGGGTCTGTTTGACTTGTTACAGAATTATTAGGTGTCATTTTGTCAATAGAGGTGGTTTCGGAAAATTTTGGTTCTGTAATTGAACATGCTGCCAATTTCTCTGCTGTTTCTTCAGGTCCTAATAAAAAAATATTGATTAAAATTAAAACATACTTCAACATATTGAATTCATCTCTACTTAACAATTCAAGTCGCTGATTATAATTAATAATATGAATGGATAGATTACAGAAATCATGGGCTATACTCTTATAGAGAAAACCCGATAGGAATAATTTAAAATAGTGTGAACAATCCATTTGCAAGTTATGAATTTTCATATAAGCACATAATGGAAACGCGAATTTATAGTACATGTTGTAATCTACTTTTTCATACAATCAAAAACACTACAATAATCAGATAAGTAAATACAAATTTAAATCAAAACTAGAGGGTTGAACATGATACACTAGAAGTGTATTACTATAGGACTATCCTTCTTCAGTCAACATAATGAGTGAAAGGAGCAGTCCTATAGAAAGACTGTTTGCTAGTGGTTGAGCTAGGCCTGCAACAACGTGTTTGAAATGTTTCTGGACAGTTGGGAAAATCTCAATGCTGCATACCTTGCAGCTTTAAAATGCTATATAAAATAAATGTTTAAGATATCTTTTACAAAAACATATTTGCACCATTTTAAAGTATTATTTAAGAAAGGTTGTTGCAATGGACAGATGAACTATTTCAAACCTTAACATTTGAAATAAATCTATTTCATCTTAATATCTCACTTAAAGCATTGAGTAAAGAAAAAGTGATTGTGGTTATGTTCGCAACAAAGAAAAATATACCAACCATTCTTCTTTTTCTTTTTCTTCTTAGTCTTTTCAACATTAATAATCATACCAGGAATAGGTTGAATTACATCTTGACTTTTATGAGAGTTCTGTTTCTTAGGTTTTTGTGCAGCAGCAGCAATCTCTGGTGTAAGACCGACAGGAAGACCAGTTTGACGGGCAAGAAACTGTTTGCCTTTACTTTCATAGAGGGGTACTTCTTCTTGGGGTACATAACCTTCTTTTACTCTTCTAGGCTTTCTCCATGTACCATCTGGTCTTTGTGTCGCTGGTATGAATTTACAGCCTGTTGCATAAACAAAATCACTAAATTTTGTAGAATTATATGTGATATAATAAATGTCAAGCAATTATTCATAAATACGAATGAAACAAATATATCCTTAAGACGAATTTGTGTGAAGAAACTACAAGAGCGATATAGAAATGCTTTGGTATTTTGCTTTTTACATAGTTCATACCATCAGCGTCGTGTTCATATGCCGAAGAAGCCATTTTAAGCTTATTATGGCTATTGTATTTATTGAGGTAAGCTGTACATTCAAAAGTATTTTACGTTAGAATTCGCATTCAGAAAATTTGTGCAATCGCATTGAATAACATTACTAATAAAAGACCACATATAAGGATAAATTTGACATTAATCTGACAATAATAATATCATACTACTTGTCTGTATGAAGTTAGCAAAGCGTATATAAACAGCCAAATCTATTACTTTTGTCTTTTGCACAATAAATTCACAGACTCGCTACAGGTTTACATTTTAGAAATTGTTTTTAAGTTGTTTTAGACTTCGGACTAAATCATCAACATTTAAATTTTTGTACTGATAAAAATCGTTTCAAAAATTTCCCAATAGAAACTACGACCGACAAAAAATTCAAATAAGTATTTTTAAGATTTTACCATAACTATGAAAAAATGAATAATTTACTTATCATGCAACCATTTTCTGTTTTAATAGTATTTTGAAAGAAATGCATTTTATTATTGTATTTCTTTAACAATATTGAGAAAAATTATTATAAAATTTATAAATGTTGCAATATTGCAATCTTATCAAGCATTTCAACGTTTCTGGTTACAATTTTCTCATTTGACGTCTCTGACAATTATAATCACTAATTTATTTTTAAAAATGTAAATGTTCTTTAGTATAAGAATTTGTAACTCTGAAATACTTCAACGATTGTTTTGAAATTTTGAAACAATGTTATATTAGAAAACATTTATGTTTTGATACGACATATCTTCTAGTATTTGTTCCCGATTTAGTTCGCGTTTTGTACTATTTACCTGAAATATTACATTTATCCTAAAAAATACTTACAACCGATGAAAGCTGCACTGTTTTCGATTAGTATAACAGTGATAACGATTAATATAATGTAACATAAACAATGGTATTATCAAACAAAAAGCCCACTTCTAAGTCCAAACATCATGATGGCAACTTAGGAATCATATACTGCACGCAGTCTGATATGCATATGGCCTTTTTTTATTTTCATTGATCAAATCTTATTTTTGAATTGCATACTGTAACTGTCAATTTTCGAGTATTTAGATTGTCATCTAAACTACTTTTTTGTGGTTTTTCTAGACATTTAAAAAAATATTTTAAATTAGTTTACGTGTCTAACGATTGAGGTGTAAAATTATTATCCCTGTAATTTGAAACTTATGATAAGAATATATTATTAAACCATTACGTTCATAAATACAAATATCTGGTAAGAGCAGAAATACACAAAGGGAAATACAAAGTAGCGCGACATGTTCTGCAAGAAAAACTGCAGTATGAATAATTATTACCCTCAATTAAATAAACTTCATTATTCATGCGGCTTACTCATTATTGATATTATTAAATGTGCATTATCATCGACAATTTTTTGCTTAAAATAATATATTATCTAAAAATTTTGAATAAATATTTGAAAACCCCTAAACATACGTTTGATAGTCATTTCATCTTAAAAACCCTATAAGCAATGTATTTCTTCCTAGATTTAATAGGAAGACCCCATGCTTGCTACACTATTTACTCATCTAAAATCTTTTGATGAGTATATATTTTTGTTGTTGGCATTGTGTTGGATTTTGTCGTTATACCTAACAGATTTCGTGAGTTAATAGTAACAAAAAATAGATATAATGACAAAAAGTAACTAAGCGACCTCTAAAGTCTTGTAGAGCACTGTTTCACTGTCGTCATATTACTATTCTATTCAATTTCAGAAGTAGAATGGGTATGAAGAAGTAGAATAGAGCAAAAAAAAATGTTACTCAAATTTCAAAATAAATTTCAATAAAGCTGTTTTCTTTTCATTAGAAATCAATTAAAGATTAAACACAAAAATTTATCAAGTTATAATCTCTATGCGATGTTGTTAAATGAATCAGCAAAGTTATTTTTAGTCCCGGTATCATTTTAGTTGTTAATTAAGAAAATTTTATATTTAATTTTGTTTAGGTAGAAACACTTAGCTCTTTTTGAATTAAAATGTTTCTAGTTTTACATTACACTACAACAAATTATCTTTACATTTGCATATTATAGTAACTGTGTTGTTCACAAATATGTTTTCTTTTTCACGCTCGATAAAAATCTACACTTCCGAGATCATATCGAGCGTGTTAAAATCTGCACTTTTCTACAAAGCAAGGCTCAGGGCATGCTCGGTAAACAGACATAATAAACGTACCATATACAAAATGTCATTGGACGGTATGATATACGCAACGCTCGCGCCGCTCCAAGCTACCAGACTACAGGTAATACAGTAATTTGTAGAGCCGCAACGGATGCACATTGGTGTGTTCGTAATTCAATTCTCATAGGGACTTAGAACTCCCACTACCAAATATGAAGGACGCATCGAAGCGATTCTTCGACATCGCGGGATCACATCAATGCGCTCCTACGCGCGGCGGTTGACCATCAACCGCCGCATCCCACCTATCCGTAGGCCACGAAACGTACTTACCGATCCACCTGACGCTTTTACAGCGGCAGTTTTTTTTTTTTTTTTTTTTTTTGTTTCCCTCTTGCGACGAGGAGGAGGTAAAAAATGTCTATCCTGCACACCCTCGCGCCCGTACGCGTGGGTAGTGTGGGACTGAAACCCACTAAAAAATTCCTCCTGAAAGTGAAGTAATTGGGTCGGCTATGCTATTTAGTCGGTCGAGACGAGTCGGATGACAAGTCAGACGACTTTGATAGCTTCACCGAGTGCGGCCGGACGGCACATGCGAGTGCCGACGGCGCGTGACATGCGCTATGGACGACGCCTGGTGGAAGTCGTCTCGGCATAGGATGTCGCAGGAAACCGTCACGGGTCGGTTCCCTTCCCTCCTGCCCGGCCGGAGGCGGTTAGCGGCGGCCGGGTGGAGTAAGGGAGCTTAGGTCGATGACCTGACTAACGGATAGACCTACTCTAAGTCAGTCATGCGTGTCGTTGACGTCATTAAGGCTTTCAACTGCCGCTGTAAGAGCGTCAGGTGGATCGGTAAGTACGTTTCGTGGCCTACGGATAAGGTGGGTGGGATGCGGCGGTTGATAGTCAACCGCCGCGCGTAGGAGCGCATTGGGATGTGATCCCGCGATGTCGAAGAATCGCTTCGATGCGTCCTTCATATATTTGGAAATAGTGGGGAGTTCTAAGTCCCTATGGAGAATTGAATTACGAACACACCAATGTGCATCCGTTGCGGCTCTACAGAATTTATTCTGTATTACCTGTAGTCTATGTAGTGCTTTTGGAGCGGCGTGAGCGAAGACGGAGACGCGTATGTCATCACCGTCCTAATGCACATTTTGTATATGGTACGTTTATTACGTCTAGATAGTTTACTTTTCTACCGAGCAGGCCCCGAGCCTTGCTTTGTAGAAAGTGCAGTATTTCTAACACGCTCGATATGATCTCGGAACGAGCGTGACTCCTATATTTGTAGTTCCGTTGCCACGGAATGATCGCATCCAACATTTTAAGATTGGGAGTGTTTTTGTCGACAATGAGTCGACTCCTAATCTTACCATACTTGAATTGTATGGCTGCTGATTTGTCGGGGTTTACTTCTATCCTCCACTTCCGGAACCATTGACCTAGCTCGTCAATGGCCCTCTGGAGGGGGAGGAGGGTGAATCGGGTGCTCCTATTCCTATTTCCGTAAAAGAGCGCGGTATCGTCCGCGAATAACGCGAGTTGGACGCCAGACGACGACGGTCGCGGTACATCGTTTGTGTACGCGGAGTACAGCAGAGGAGAGAGGGTGGAGCCTTGAGGAACTCCTGCTCTGATAAGACGTCTTGTCGAGTGAGTGCGCTCATGCCTAAATGTGAAATGTCTGTTTGCTAAATAATTTTGAATAGTGATTATGAGGCGATCTGGTACTTGGAGAGAATATAACTTATAAATCAGACCTGCGTGCCATACCCTATCGAAGGCCTTGGCTACATCAAAGAAGACAGCTACGGTGCTACGTTCGGTTTCAAAGCCCTCCGAGACATACTCTACTAAGCGGAGGACTTGCTGTGGACAAGAATGGGCTGGGCGAAAGCCGAACTGTTCATCTATGATAAGGCCTTTCCCTAGGAGGTGATCGCTAAGGCGAGTTTTGAGAATTTTTTCGAATAGTTTGCCCAGACCGCTCAGGAGGCTGATCGGTCTGTAGCTGGCAGGAGGTCGCGTGGTTTCCCTGGCTTGTGGATGCCTATAACCTCCGCCTCCTTCCAGGCAGGAGGAAAATAGCAATTTTTTATGCACGCGTTAAAAATCGCGACCAGTAAGCTTAACAACGGTATAGAAAAGCATTTGATTGCTTTATTACTAATACCATCGAGGCCCGGTGCCTTTCTGGTATTAAGTGATTTCACTAGCGTTTGGACTTCGCTGAGTGAGACGGGAGCCAGATCGTCTTTGGGTTCGAGGGAAGTTTTTTGGAGAACCTCTTCCTCGATGCGACTGATATGAGCGATGTCGTGCGGAGGGGAAGCGTGAGAGCATTGAGTCTCTATAGAGTCTGCAAGGCACTCTGCTATCTCCGCGTCGTCTATGGCCACTGAATTATCAGGTTTTTTGAGTGGGGTATAGGGGTATATCCCTCGGTTTTGAGCGCTTTGGTAACTGCCCAAAACGCTTTGTGGGATGGTTTGATTTCCTCCATGAGGTCGCTCCAACTCTCATTTCGGAATTCCCGAACGCGAGCTTTCACTTCGCGTTGGAGAGCTCGCGCTCTGGATCTGTACTCGGGAGTGGGATATGCGCTCGCGCGGCGCAAAGCTGCGTTTTTTGCTCTTATCAATTCGAGAATATCGGGCGGAAACTTCCGGCGATCCGAGGATGCCGGAACCTCCCGCTCGCTCTCCTCGACCACTGTCCTGACGTGGTTGGTAAGAGCACCTATGGCAAGGTCAATCTCGTCTGTAGACGCGATGTCATTGGGAATGCTATTGAGGTTTGGAGTGTCGATTTTCTCAAGCGCGGTCGACACTCTTTTCCAATTAGTAATTTTGCGGATGGGAATAGGCCTCCCGCCGTCGGGAGGTCCCATTTTTAATATAACCGGTCGGTGGTCAGACGTGAGACCGTGTATTGTCTCAATACTATTGAAATTAAGTGCAACTCCTTTAGTGAGTGCGATATCTATCGTCGAGGGTCTATGTGTGACGACATGGGGAAAACATGTCGACGTAGAGGGCGCGATGATTCCGAAGTCTAGTCTGTCCTCGAGTTCGTCGAGTTTAATTCCGTTATAATTGTTAGATGGGCAGCCCCATCTTATGTTTTACAATTGAAATCACCGAAGAGGATGACGGCATCCCCTAAGGCAAAGAGGGCTCTTAGGTCGCGCCGGAGCAACCGTTTTGGAGACGGGAGATAGACCGAGACTATGACGAGTGTACTATGGCCCGTCATAGCGAGTCTACAACCCGTGGCTTCCATATTTGTAAGTGGAGGAATATTAATAGGGCCGCAATGTAGGGAGCGTCTGTAGTACAGAGCGGTACCCCTACTACTGTATGTCCTGTCCGTTCGTAGTTGGACATAGCCTGCGATGCTGCAGGCTTTAGGCCTATTCGGTTTAAGATATGTTTCTTGTACGAGAGCGATATCGATGCTGTTCTCCGACATACATTTTTTAACTCTAAAACGTTCGAAGTTAGACCGCAAGCGTTAAATGATAATAATCTAATATTTTTGGTTTGAGGCGCCCAACTGAGGGAGGAAAGCTACTACACCCGGGTGCAGACATTTATATAGACTCTAATTTAACCATCAGGTGATGGTATCTGACGAGAACCATGAGTTTCTCTTCGACGTTACTGCACGCTCGGAAATCTCGGGCGAATTCCGAAATCTCTGAGCTCTTAACGGCGCGAAGGATGGACATCACCGTTTGGATGTCGTCTCCAAACGATGTGGTGCCCGCGGTCGCGGAAGCGGGGCGACACGGGTGGCTCGCGGCGGACAGCTTCTCCAGACGGTCCCGGAGCGGCCCTCGGTGGCAGCGTGGGCTTTGGTTTACCCACGGGTTGGAGACGGGCGAGAGGCGGCAGCCGGGGGTTGGTTTGTTTCCCGCAAGATCGGGGAAGTTATTTAGATCCCGAGGTGGAGCTACGGGCCTACTTTTAGGCCTATTGGGATTAGGCCTATTATAAGAAATAAATTTAGGGGCTTTCGGACATCCCTATAGTTGGCCGTATGCTGCTGGAGACAATTCACGCAGGAGGGTTTCTCTCCTGACTCACGAGTACGCGGGCACTCTCTGGTCCAATGTGGGACCAAACATTTCACGCAGCGCGGGTCCGCATGACAGTTGGCGGCCGCGTGGCCGTACAACTGGCAGCGGTGGCACTGCCCTGGACCTCCTTTCTTGTGCGGGGCCTCTACTCGGATACCCGAGGCCACACACCATGTTCAGATTATTGAATATATTCTTGGCTTCCTCGGTCCTGGGAAGGACGGCGAGAACTAGCCATAATGGTGAGCCGTCTCTGCGGCAAAGTCTGTGCACCGAGTGCACAGGAAGCCCTGGCCGCAGAGGTCGGCTTGGATTTCGTCTACCGGGAAGTCGGTAGGAATGCCGCGGATAACGGCCTTTAGTTTACGCTCCTCCTCGAGGGCGTACGTGTGAAATTGGACTTTGAAGTCCACGAGATATTTATTGAGACTGCGGAAAGTCTCAACGTCTGGGCAGTGAATTTTAATGCCGTCGTCGGCGGTGCGGACGGCTTTACTGTAGTTTATCCGCAGACGGGTGCAGTCTGCGGATATTTGGAGGAAGTTAGCGCCTTTGCGCAAAAAAATGGGTGGAGGCAGTTTAGGCCTAGGAGGTGCGGTGGGCTTGGCACCCGTCCTAGGAGCGGTTTTGGCGGTCACCGCCTGCGTGGAAGCGGAGACTGGATTTCGGGTTGACTCAACCGAGGCGGTACTCGTAGTCTGAGTCTGTTGGACCGCAGCGGGGGAGGGCTTTGCATCGTTTGCACGGGATGTGGGCGCCGATGATGGGTCTATGTCCATCTCCGGCTGGTCGCGAGCCACCTTCGCTTTTTTGAGCGCTTTTCTTAGCGCTCGTTTATTTTTACCCTCTACAGGGTAAATGAGGTGTTACTGTTTTCGGACTCGCTGTCCGAACCGACGACTGTGCTGTCGGAGCACGTCGCTCCTTCGTCGGACGATGAGCTCGCCTGGCGTTTATTTTTATTTTTATTCGTCTTCATTGGTGATGTTGCGCGGCTCGAGGCGCGGCTCGAGACGGGGGTCACTCTCGCGATTAGTTTTTTTACTACGTCCTGAGGCGCTTCGTATCCTATTTCGGACAGCGCTTTGGTTAGGACCTGTTGTATGAATTCTAACGTGATGGGAGTTTTGGGGCCAGACCCTCCCGCCCCAGGGGAGCAGGGGGAATCTTGGTCCATGGTAGGCTAATTTTAAATTCAATATATTATTATTTATGTTTTGCGTTGTATAGCGTTAATACAGGTGTATTAATGCTAACGGTATATATGCTTGAGTGATACCGTGCGCGTTTGATCGTACAGTTGCCGGCTGTCGCGCAGGTGTCTAATTAACCGTCTATTGTTCGTCGGGGCGAACAATAGACGACGCGGGTCGGCCGGCCGAATTCTCGGAGCTCGACGGGCAGGTATGCGAACACACAATGGGATGCTCAGCTATGTTTGCGCGGTATGTCGTCTAGTAAGTCTTTTTTAATATTGAGGTTTTAAATTCGAAATAAGGGGCGCGCGGGTTTTGACCTAGCGGCCCTAACAGCTCCGTATCCGAGCTAGGTCTGCTATAGACCTAGCAAACGGGGTACGGAGGATGGAGTGAGGATGATGGAGGGTGGGCGGGCGACACCTGGTATCGGCGAGGAGCACCCTCAAGGCCGGTGGTCCCAGGTCCGTCCGGGTTTGCCGTTCCCTGAAGGGGAAAGGCCAGCGCCAGGGCTCGCTGCAAATCACCTCGTTGACACCGTTAGGTAGCCAGCGATTTGACCTTAAGGGTTTTCGAAAATGTCGCTTTATTTGTGAAAGCTTATTAAAAGCTTTCAAAATTTCGCGTGTTAAAACCTGAAATAATAAATTATTATTAGTTGTGGAGTGTGGCGGCCGGCGGCGCGGACTCTCGATCGGCAGGGCCGGGAGGGTCGCGGGGCGGCGATCTGCACAAAAGCGAATAGCTTAGTTAGAGCGCTGGGAGCGGGCGCGCGGTAGCGTCCGTTCGGGGCGGGCGATCGAACTGAACTT